>JAODAL010028829.1:0-52672 GCA_025379985.1 Phyllomedusa bahiana | reverse complement strand
GCGGGGGGGTGGTGGGACTTGTTTTTCCCACAGAAGGCGTACCTTTTAAAAACTAAGCAGGAAAGCGACAAATAATGGGGTGGGATGGCTGGGATTTTGTTTTTCCACAACGGGGGTCCATTTAAACTAAGCAAGACAGCTAGACATATTTGCGGTGGGATGGTTTGGGACTTGTTGCCCACAGAAGGAGTACCGGAAAAAAATTTAAAGGAGGCGTATCAGATAAAATATTCGGCCCCCCAAAGCTGCGTTTTTAAATTCAGGATTTTGGGTTTTGCCACTTCTTTCCCACTTAGAAATTTGGCAGGTTAAATTTGGGCCCCCGCCTCCGCCAAGACCCCTGCAACTTAAAATTTAAATGATCGGTCTGTTTTAGCTAAGGGGGGAGCGGGCAGGCGCGCGATTGATAGCATCCGCGCCCCTTTCCGGCCCCCGCACACTGCGCGGGGGCCCTCCGGGAAGAAGAAAAAGAGAAAGCGAGACATCGGTAATATTGTTTTTACTTTTATTTATTTTTTTTAAACTACTACCCGGTTTATTGCGCTTTTCTCCCATATACCAGCCCGGCTACCTATTGCTGCTCTGTCTTCCATATACCACCCGGCCCCATTACCGCCCTGGTCCTTATGCCCTCTGTACCAATTACACCCCGGGCTCCTATATCCCCCTGTTCCCCATTTCCCCCCTGTTCCTATTGTGCCTCTCTGCCTATATACCCCCTGGCTCCCTTTAATGCTGCTTCTCTCCTTATCCCACCCTGTCTCCTATATGCTGCTCTGGCACCTATATCCCACCCCGGCTCCCTATATACCCCCCTGGTCTTATGCTGCTCTTTACCTATATACCAACCCAGGCTATATATGGCCTTTTTAAATTATTACAGCCCTGGACCATATACCACCCGTTGTCCTATACCCCCTGTTCCTTAGCTGCTCTTTTTTCCTCTTTAAAAGCCCTGGCTATTTTATATCCCCAGCCTGTCGCCCTTTAATGCCCGTCTACCTTATGCTGCTCTTTCTACCTATTACCAGCCCTGTCTGCCCAATATACGCCCTTCTCCCAAATAAAATCCCCCTGTTGCCTATATACCTGCTGTCTACCTTTTCCCCTTCTCCTATATCCAGCCCTGTTTCTATTACCAGCCCTGTTGCCTATATACCGCCCTATCTGATTTACTGCCCCTGCCCTTAAAATGGCCTGTTTATATTTGCCCTCCCTGCCTATAACTGGCCCTTGCCTGTCTTTTAGTGGCACTCCCTGTTTTAGTGGCCTCCCTGCCTATTGGGGCCCCCCGGGTACATAGGGGCCCTGCCTGCCTACAAGGCCCCTGCCTTGAAATTATGGCCCTAGGGGTAATTTCCCCCTAGGGGCAGTTACGGCCCCTCCCTGGCTAGTTTGTGGGCACCCCAGCTACCTGGATTAGGGGGGGCTAATTACAGGGGTAGGCCTGTCTACCTACCAAATTAATGTGAAGGCCCCGTTTTTCCCCACCTAATGGGGGTTTACCTGTTTACTCCACTTTTGACATTTTTTAATTTCTAATTTTTTGGGTTAACATACGCTGTTTGGGGGAATTGATAGGAAAATGCTGAAAAAGAGAGGAGTCTAAGATGTATTTGTGGTAAATTCTACCGGGACGAGTAGTGACTGGGATAAGAAGACATTGCATGCTGTACCGGACAGAGAAAGAAATGGAAGGGAACGACTCATCAGTGAAGACGTCAATGAGGTTTGGGCCAGATGAGAAGAAAGGAAAAGGGAAACAACCCCCATCAGAGTTTGCGCTTCCTGTGAGTCCCTGCTTGTCAGGGTATATTTTACTTCTGTGTTAAAATAGTGCTGTATTCATGTGATGGTGACCTGATACTGGGATTGATTGGTTGTAGGTTTGTTGGTGCTTATGTAGTGTCAGTGTGGGCTTGTCCCTGATTGTAAAGTGCACACCTGACTCTGTGATGAGGGGTTTTTCTGCACAAATGTTTCTTTCGTGATTGTGTGTAGGCTGCTTTCACACGGAGCGGTTTTGGTGCATTTTTGATGCATTTTTTTGTGCAGAAATGTACAGCATTAACTGCTCTGCCTTTCTGCACAAAAACACACCAAAAACGCACCAAAAACGCTCCATGTGAAAGCAGCTTTATAGTATAATTTATTTTAGAAAATGACGAGGTGCGAGAACAAGGGGAATTTTTTAAGCGGATGTTGTATGTGGGCTGCTGGGGGCTTAGTGCCGGGGCTGATTTTTATTCCCAGTCCGGCCCTGATACCAGGCCTCACCTTTAATCATGCCTAAACACACCCAATCATAATTAGCTTCCGCTAGTACAGGTAGCACAAAGCTAAGGTTGGCAATGAATGGAGAAATTAATCTAAGGTCAGCAGAGTCCAGGTGGAGTTCTAAACAGACATAAGGGACAAGGTTTAGAGGGGTGCAGGGCAAGTGTGATCAATTTAAATTGTATTGTGCATTGAATGGGCAACCAGTGCAGTGAAATGCTGTGTCTTAAGATAAGAGAAGATGCATTTCTCTTTTGGAACCCTATACCAACATCATGGTTTTTTTTTTTTTTTCTTTTAGGACATCCACTACTTTGTTTTTTTTTTAATTAACCTTATTTTTATTGTTTTTTCTTAGTCCCAGGGGGTATATTGAAGTGTAACACATTGACAGGCATCCTATTAAAGAAGGCAGTGCCTAAAACGTGTACACATGTAATCATGTGTTTTTTTAAAGCCCCCCCAAAAAATAGAGGTCTATGGAAGAAACATGCTTATCTACTTTTGTATCTGCAATAAAAAAATCTGCATAATTGTAATACTTTATTTTTTTGTGGCAAATAATTTTATATCACATACAGTGAAGGAAATAATTATTTGATCCCTTGCTGATTTTGTAAGTTTACCCACTGACAAAGACATGAACAGTCTATAATTTTAAGGATAAGTAAATTTTAGCATTGAGAGATAGAATATCCAAAATAAAATCCATAAAATCACATTGTATAAATTATATAAATTTATTTGCATTTTACTGAGCGAAATAAGTATTTGATCCTCTGCCAACCATTAAGAGTTCAGAAAGGGATCAACTGATTATTTCCTTCACTGTACATTTTTTCTGACTAAGTTGTTACCACATATTTTTTTTGTATTTCATGAGGAGACTTATAAATTATTCAGTCAGTAATCAATGACTAAAGTAACAAGAACAAAAGTTCACGATACGTTGTCTGCTAAGCTCAAGTGGCAAAGATTTATAACAATTTACACAGGACTTAACAGGAGCAACAGTAAAGTGCAAATGTGTCAACCTTTCTTTGCAGTTCATACGTCTAAAAGTTATCTTCAGAAACCAAAGCAATCCTCTATACAGGAATAAATGGAAGTGAATTTCAATTTAAAAAATGACAATTCCTTTGTCCCTCCTCTTTCTATACCTTCTCTCCATACAAATATGAGTAATAAAATTATTTTTAAATATTAAGGAATCCAACCTTAGTGCCTCTTTGCCAAATATAGGTACCAGATTAAAGCAGACATTGTATGATGCTTCAAAGGGAAGCCTCATGGGCAATATGGACTTTGAAGAAAGGAGGGTCCCCTACTCAGGATCTCCATGTCAGAACAATGCACTTTTGGTAGAGCAGCTACTTATTTTAAAAGACCCTTGTTTATGAAAAAACCCATACCTGGGAAAAGGGGGCATAAAAAAAAAAATTTTTCTCTGTAAGAAATTTTAAAGACGGAGCCTTTTTGCCTTTTCCCAAAAAGAAAAACATAACATTTCGAGAAAAGCCTCTGTCCCATTTTTCTGTTCCCTTTTCCCTTTTGGGGCTTTCCTCATTAGTGTTAAAGGCAAATTATTATCGACAAAAGTTGAAATCGCACAGTTTTTTTTGTTTCGAAATTTTTTGGGATCATGCGATAATTTGGGGAAAAAATCTTTACATAAATTTTAGTAAAAATTCGGGGCCATTTTCCCGGCTTTCCTTCATTTTGGGGCCAGCAAACAGCTTAAAAAAATAGACAGGGTGAGATGTGTGGGGCGACGTCATAACGGGGAATGTTTAGGGTTGGGCATTGGCGGAAAAATAAACATACCCCAAGGCCCTTTTTTTTTTTTTTTTTTTTTTTTTTTTTTTTTTTTTTTAAAAAAAATAGAACAGGGGTTTTCCTGTTCGGGCCTTTCATGTCCCGGGGCGTCTCAGAGAAAGAAGGACGTGCCCCCCCTCTGCTTGTGTCCAAACACTCAGCGAAATTTAAATTCAAATTTTTTTCACAAGAGAAACCTCTACTTTTTAAGCTGTGCCCTTTAACCTTTTAGTTAGATTAGAAAAATTTAAAATTTTTAAATTTTAGTTATAGAAATTTTTAAAAAGGACACCCTACCGTGTAAATCCCCGGGGGGGGGGGGGGGGGGAGGGGGGGGGGGGGCCCCCCGGGGCGAACACAGACAACTCTATAAAAAAATACGGGGATAAATTTTTCACCAAGACTTAGGAAGAAAAATTGCACTGCAATAGCTTTATTTTTAACTTTTTTTCTATTGAAATTTTTCCCCTGGATTTTGGGGCGCCCTAAAACTTAAAAATCCCCAAAATTTTTTCCCTGGGTTAACGAAAGGTCCCTTTTGTTAGGTGCAAAACCCCAAACTTTTATTATCGGGTAAACATTTCATTGGGTTTTCTTTTTTCAATTTTCCCCTTTTTTTTTTTCCCACCTTTTTTGATATATCCATCTTGAACTTAAATTTGAATCCGGGCAATTTTATAGCCCACAGTAAATTTTTAAAAGGTGAAAAAAAAAATATCTTTTAATTTTTACGAATACATAACAAAACTTTTTATTTTTTTTTTTTGGCCCGAAACCTAAAGCTTTGTTCATTGGGGTTTTTTGCATTTAAAAAATTTAAATCCCAAATTTTATTAGTCACCACAGGGAATGGGAAAGGTCCCAAAAAATATTTTGGGATTATACAATACAAAACCAGATACTGTTTTTTTTGATTTGCGCATTTACAGTTTTGGTTTAAATTTGGGGGCACCCTTCCCAACTTAAATTTTGGAACCCCGGCAATTTTTAGCCCACCCCATTTGTTTTTTGAAATCCAAAAAAAATTTTGTTTTTATACAAAATACATAACAGTTTACGTTTTTTTTTTGACTTTGGCGCACTTACAGCTTTGTTCTTTGAGGATTTTTTCCACTTAAAACGGAACCCAAAAAATTTTTATATTCACCACGGGGTAATTTTAAAAGGGTTGGCAAAAATATTTTGGTATTATAAAATCCCATAACAGATACGTTTTTTTTGGGACTTTTGCCACACGCTTTGTAAATTTGGGGCACTTGAATTTTAGATCTGAATCCAGAAATTTTTATACCCACCACGGTGAATTAAAAAAGGTCCAAAAATTCTTGATTTATACAATACATAACAATAGGGGTTTTTTTCCAATTTTGGGGGGCCCCTAAAAAGCTTTTTCTTTTAGGCAGCGCACAAATCGAATCCAGTTTTTTTTAAAAAAAAATTAAAAACCCACGGGTAAATTTTTAAAAAAGGTAAAAAAAAAAAATTTTGTATTATACAATCCCATAACAGATACTTTTTTTTTGATTTTGGGCGCACAAAAAGCTTTTTTTCATTACAGCTTCCCATTTAAATTTAAAATACAGAAAATTTATAGTCACCAAAAGGTGAATTAAAAAGGTCCCAAAAATTTCTTTTATTATACAAAAAACATAACAAATACGTGTTTTTTTATTTTTTGCGCACTAAAACCACTTTTTTCATTGAGGCAGCTTAAATTTTAAATTTCAAATCCAGCAATTTTTATAGTCACCACATTTGGAATTAAAAAGGGTCCCAAAAAAAATTCTTTTTAATTCCACAAAAACAAAAAACAGATACGTTTTTTTTTACTTTGGGCGCACTAAAAGCTTTTTTCCCTTGGGGGCAGCTTCCACTTAAATCGGGGAATCCAGAAATTTTTTAAATTTCACCACAGGTAAATTTGAAAGGTCCAAAAATATCTTGTATTATACGAATACATAACAATACATGTTTTTTGATTTTGGCGCACAAACAGCTTTTTTTCTTTGGGAGGCAGTTGCATTTAAAATTTTTAAAACCCAACAATTTTATATCACCACAGTGTTTTGAAGGTGGTCCAAAAAATTCCCTTTTAAAAATCCGAATACATTTCAATACTTTTTTCCCCATTTTGGCGCACCCACTTTTTTGATAGATTTTAACTTTGCATTAAATTTGAATCCGGGCAATTTGGGTATCCCAACGGGTAAAAAGATAGGTCCCCAAAAAATACCTTTTATTATCCAATTAAATTTCAGAAAACTTTTTTTTTCATTTTGGGCGCGGCCACCCCTTTGTTGATAGATCACTTCCGTTAAATTTAACCAGCAATTTTTTGGGTCACCACAGGAATTGATAGGGGTGCCAAAAATACCTTTATTTTTTCCGAATACATTTCAATACTTTTTTTTTCACTTTGGGGGCGGGCCCCCAGTTTTCCCCCCTTTAAAAGATCTACTTTCCCTTTAAATTTTTTGAATCCACAATTTTGTATTCCCCAACAGGAATTTTGATAGGGCCAAAAATACCTTCTATTACCCGGGGAAATACATTTCAGATACTTTTTTTTTCCCTTTGCGCAGGCCACTTTTTTTTTACTTTGCAGTTATATTTGAACCAGAAATTTTGTTTTGATTTGGGGATTTGAAATAGCTGTGATTTCCCTTCCCCTTTTAATAAGAGACTGAAAAAAACTCTTCCTTCCCTTCTAAATTTTTTTATATTTCTGAACAGGGAGCAAAATTGGGGGTTTAGTAACAGAAAAGGGGGGGGAAGACTTGGGGTAGGGGTACCGAGAAAAAAGGGGGCTCCTTCCAGTGCTGGCGACAACCCCAGCCAGGGGATTTCATTGCGGGGACCGTCAACCCTGTCATGGGGGGGTTCGGGCCCTTTTAACCCCATAACGAACAGCGCCGCCAATCTTCCCCTTAAAAGGGGGTTAATGCAATTTGCATAAAATTTCCTTACCCCCCCTCGTCCCCCAAGGCCCCCCGACAAAAATGCCGTCACAGCTACCAAAATGGGTTTCCAACATAACGGGCCCAAATTCAACTCTTTACCCCCCACGGGGGATAATCCCATTTTCTGAAGCCCCCTCTTTAAAATAAAAAATGCGGTTTGGGCAAAAGGGCATTTTAAAAAAGATCAAGGGGCCAAAAAGGGGTTTAATTTTCCCCGGGCTCTTAAACCCCATTACTGATGCCATTAGAGGAGAAAGGAAAGGGCCGGGCCCCAAATGGGCAAAAATCCCGGCGGAATCGGCAACGCCTGCAGTCCCTCTTTTGTGGGCCCGCACAACGGGAAAGAGAATGCCGGGATACCAAGTCACCTTTGTTAAAGATGATTAGGGATACATTGGGGGATCCAACGTGGCCCTTTTCAGCAAAAATTTGCTTGCGAAGCGGTTTTCAACATTTGGACGAGGGGGAAGACGATGGGGAAATGTCAGAAAGGGTTTTCCGCCTAAAAAAGGGGGAGAGGGGGCGCAAATTTCCCTGATATGTTTTTGGGCCACCAGGGGTCAGCGCAAACCCCGCCCTCCGTTTAAATCGCCGTCAAAAAGGTCCATGCCCCTCCAAGCCTGGGCCTTCTTTGACCAACCTTTTTTCTGATTCACCCACGATGTCAAAATGCCCCGCCTATGCCGGAAACCAAAATTTTAAATTAGCAAAAACCTTATTTTGGTTAACCCCCAAACCCAACAGGGTCTCGTCACATGCGGGAAAATTTCAAAGTTGAAAGGGGCAACACTTGACCAAAAAGGGCCCAGATTTGACCCCCGGGGCCTCCAACTACTGAAAAAAAAACCCCTTCTGGTCTCCGCCCCTCCTCCTCCCCACCAAGCTTTTTCCTCACTCCCCAATGCCCTCCCAGAGTCATAAATCAGGGATCAGCCTCCGCTTCGGGCCCTCCACCGTCGCCCAAATTTACCACCAACCCCAGAAACCCAAACCTACCTTTTTCCCCTTTCCCCCTTCTGCCATTTAAACGACCTGCACCCGGGTACAGGGGGCCCACCCTAGCAGCCAGCCTTCTGTTTTTCCGGGTTTGGGAGCAGAAAAAACATTTTAAACCCCCCAAAAACCATCCCAAAGCCAAAAGCCTAAATTTCCCGGCTTTTGCCAGGTTTTTTGGCCTTGGAAATGTTTGCCTTTCCTTTCTGGTGGCCCCACAGAGGGGTTTCCCCGCCACGTCAGGGCCCCTTGCCTCCCCCAAACAATGCCGAGCACCCTTTTCCCTTTGCCAAAAACCCGGGCCCTTAACGCCCGGGCCAGCCACGGCATCAAAAATTTTCCCAAGCGCGTTGCCCTGCATCTGGGGCCGGGAAAAAGTCCACCCTCACCACCGACACTTTGGACTAGAAAAGCACGGCCAAGGCCGGCTAAAATCCGGGGCAGCTCACGGGGGGGAGCGGGGTTAGGGCCCTCGGGGTGACTTTTGGCTCTCAGTTTGGGGCGCGGGCTCTTCAAAACCGCAGGGAGGGCAGGGTTTTTTCCCCCAAGGTCCTCTGGGGGCATCACGTGCCCAGAAAACCCCGGCCGTTTTAAAATTTTAATCTGTCTTGGAGACCGTCCCCCCACGGGTCAGAGCTGTGGACGGCTCTCCCCAACAAATCCAAAGCACTGGTTTAGGTCCAAAGAACCTTGTGCCAGGAAAGGGGGGTTTTCGAAAACCCGGGCAAAAATCCCCGGCCGCCCTTTAAAGTTTTGGTAAAACGGGAGCACACCCTTTTCCCCCGGGAAACATGCCCATGAACCTTGTCGTCCAGAAATTTCAAAAAGCTCCCCGGGGTTTTGACTGCCGCGGGGAAGGTTTCAAGTCTAAGTTCGCATTTCCCCGCCGTTCAAAAACCCCTCTTAAAACACTTTTGGCTTTTTTTGCAGCATCAGCTCAGCCTCCCCCCGTAAACCCGTCTCATTTTTTTTCCTTTGGCAACACCGGGAATTTCCACCCTCCACATGCTCCAGCGATTGTGGCACGGCGAAATGCCGTTACACAGTACAAGTGACACATGGCCTTTCCCAAGAAAGCTTTGGGGAAACCTCGGGTTTTAGCCAACCGAGAGGGGGAGGCAGGTGAAAGAGCTTTTCACCATCCTTTCCATTTTGGGAAAACCCCACCAAAAGGGTTCATGCGGACAAGCCCTTGTCAGAAATAACTTTTTGGGTGATCTTAGTTTTGGAACATCGTTGGACACTCGGGAAACAAAAAGGCCCCGGGCCAAATCGACGGGAAAAGGGGGAAGGGAAACAAAATCGGACACGAAGGCCTTTTTCCTTTTCCATCAAATCCCCCCAATTTGCACAAACATTTTCCCAAAAATTTCATCGGTCTTCTTTTGGCAGTGGTTGGGGGTCCAAGCTATTTGAAAGGTGCCCCATCAGCTCCCCGGGTAACATCATCTCACAAGTCAGGTTTTTTTGGGAAGCGGTGTCGGGGGCAGCGGAGGGGGAGGAGGGGGAAAATTCCCTAGAAAACCGACGTTACCGACGTCCCCCCTTTGGAAAGGGGTTTGGGTGAATTTGAGGTGGAGGGGGAAAAGAAAGGAAGATAAATTTGCTAGTTTCCCCCTCGCCCCAAGGTTTGGGAAATCAAGGTTTCCCCCTCTCACATGAGTGCTTGGATGCTCCTTTTCCTTTCCAACATGATCCTCGCTTAACCCCCATAAAAAATGAACAACAGTTACTGGGGGGGGGGCCCCCCCTCCGGGGACCCCCGGGTCAAAACAAAACTCACACTTTCCTTCCACCCACCCAAAAAGGAGAGTAAAATGCGGGAAAAATGGAGCCCTTTGCCTGATTGAAAACTGGAGCCCAACTGTTGCGTCTGCCCCAAAACGTTCCCCAAATGCCCACGGTGGAAAAAAACCTGGGCGACGTGACAGCATAAGGGCCAGGTGGGCCCTTAGCGGCCCAGCAAAGAAAGGCCAGGCAAGTGGGCAGAACCCCTAAGGGGTGCCCCTTTTGGCAATCTTTATTTACCACCTCACCAACGCATGCAAGGGGAAAGGGCAAAACTTTCCAACACACGAGACCAGTTTAAAATCCCTGGGGCACGACTAACTGCGCCCCAACACCGATGTTTTTTTTATGGGTTTTGGACCCAATAGACTTCTTTGGGGATCCAAAATGGGGCGAATGGCCCCAGGGCCCCTTCGTTTCCCCGCCATAGAGGTGTTGTCCTTTCCCAGCACCACGGCCCTAAACTTAGCGGGCCTTCAACACCGCTTGGAAAAGGGGTAAAAATTTCAACAAGCCATTCGGCTTTCCCCCAAGGGTATTGGACGTTTTAAATTTTTTATCAAGATGAAACAGGGAAGGGGCCCCTTTATGATTTGTGGCGTCAAAATTTCCGATGTCCCCCGATTAAAATCCGGGCTACTTCACATTCCCCCTTCAAACAAAATGGGCCCCCTTGAAAACAAATTTTTGGGAAAAGATCAAATTTTTTTCCTCAATTTTTATTCTCTTTTTTCCCAAAAATTTTAATTTTGGGTGGGTTTTTTCAAGTTTTTATGACAACACCGGAAATTCCCCTTTACTCACTTTATCTTTAGAAAAATTTTTGCTATTTCCCCCTGGGTTTTGGGGGTCATGTTGCGGTGAATACCCGCTAAATTATTGCCTTTTGGAACCGAAATGGGCTTTTTAAGGGCATTTCTCCCTCACAATTTTTAATAGTGGCTGAGAAGTCCCTATTTATAAAATTTTTTTTGGGGGATTAAAATGGGAGATACAGCAATAAACATGGTCCCCTTTGGGAAAAGAAAAATTTTCTTCTAAAATGGCATTTCCCCCTTCACAATTTTTAACCCGGGGGGCGAGAAATCTTTTTTATAAAAAATTTTTTTGGGGCATGCTTTTCTTTTTAAAAGCAGCAATAAATACAGAACCCCATTATAAAAAAAAAATTTTTTTCTAACAACAATTTTTTCTTCCCCCAAAATGCCAAAGTGCTAAGGGTTTAAAAACTTTGATTTTTTTTTGGGGATTTTTTTCTTTGAAATGCAGCATACAAAAGGGCCTATTAAAAAAATGTTGTTTTTTAACAGACATTTGGGTTTTTCACAATTGTCCAAAGTTCCCCCAAGGGTCATGCTTTGAATTTTTTTTTGGGGATATGGCTTTGAAAAAGCAGCAATTTCTACAGGCCTAATTTTAAAAAAAAAAATGTTGGGTTTTTAACAGACATTTGTTCTTCACAATTGTCAAGAGTGGCTCAAGGGTGATGGTGCTGTCGGAAAAAAGGAATAGGTAAAAGGGGGACTGTTAATGGGCACATTTCAAAAAGACTTGTTTTTTTCAAGACTTTAACAAGCAAACAATCCCTGTATTGAGACACACCCATTTAAAAACCCAAATTAAAAAAAAAAGGGAAAAAAAGACATGGTGGGGATTCCATCCTATTTTTAAAAAAAGTGTTTTTTAGAATTAAACTACTAAAAAACTTGCATAACCAAAAAAAGCTGGGTAAAAAAAATTCCTCTGAATTGTTAAAAGAGGGGGGTACAGGAAAACTTGACCAATTTTAGGTTATTCAGAGACATGAGTAAGGAGCACGGGGGAGAGAACAAAGTACAGAGACAATTTCCTTTCCCGCACGGGTTAGTAAAAGAAAAAAAGAATTTTTCCAAGAAAAAGGGGGAAAATGGGGGGAACCGGGGCGTTAAAACCCCCCATATTTCCAAGTGAAGCAAAAATTTGGGCCCCCAAAAATCCCAAAGGGGGGGGCAAGCGCTTCCCAGGACAGGGACAGTATATGTCCAGCGAAACTAAAAAAGGTTTGGGTTTAAAGACTCCTTTTTCCTTTTCCCGGGACTTTTTAAAACTGGGGGGGGTCAGACAGGTTTTTAATGGGCCCTTCTGGCGGTACAGGACAGATATAGTTTTTAAAGCCCCGTTTTAACTAAAATTTTGGGGTTTTAAAACTTCCCTTTTCCCCGGCACTTTTTTTAATTTTTGGGGGGAACAGGTTTAATTGGGCAAACTGCGGTCCCAGGGCAGGTTTTATTTTAAAGTCCATTCAACAAAAAAGGTGGTTGAAAGACTTTCCTTTTCTTCCCCGGGACTTTTTAATCTGTAGGCAGACAGGGTTTTAAAGGTTTAAATTTTGCGGTACAGGACAGAAATAGTTTTAAAGTCCAAATTCAACTAAAATGGTTGGTTGAAAAAAACTCCTTTTTTCCCCCGGGATTTTTTTAAAAAGGGGTTTATGCAAGGGGTTTTTGGGGTCATGCTGTGGGCCCCGGAAAGGGAAAAGGCAATGTCCAGTGAAACTAAAAAGGTGGTTGGAAAAAACCCTTTTTTTTTTCCCCACTTTTTAATCTTTGGGGTCATGCAGGTTTGGGGCCAGGCCCGTGGCCCATGACAGTTATAGTCAATTTTCATTTAAACTAAAATGGTGGTTGAAAAAACTCCTTTTTTCCCCGGGACTTTTTAAAAACTGGGGGTTTATGCAGGTTTTGGGGGTCCCTGCGTGGCCCAGGGCAGGTATAAATCAATGTCCCCGGGGGAAACTAAAATGGGGTTAAAAAACTCCTTTTCCCCGGCACTTTTTTAAACTGGGGGTCATGCAGGTTTTGGGGGTCATGCTGGGGGCCCCGGGCATGGATAGTCAAGTCCAGTTCAACTTAAAAAAGGTAGTTGAAAGACTTTCCTTTTTTTTCCGGGACTTTTTTAAAAAAGGGGTAAAACAGGTTTGGGGGGCCCTGCTGCTTTCCAGGACAAAAAGGGTATTCAAGGGCCAGTTTAAGTAAGATGATGTTCAAACATACTGCCTTTTTGGCAAATTTTTTTTAATTTTTTGGGTGAAGAAAGGGTTTTTTGGGGCAGTCCCGTGGGACAAGACCCCGGGGGAAAATGGAAAGGGGT
The DNA here is from genome assembly GCA_025379985.1 of Phyllomedusa bahiana. Lineage (NCBI taxonomy): Eukaryota > Metazoa > Chordata > Amphibia > Anura > Hylidae > Phyllomedusa > Phyllomedusa bahiana. Next base: position 39,710 of record JAODAL010028829.1, on the reverse strand, counting down.
GTTTAAATTTTTTTTTTCTGGTGGCTTTTTTACCCTAAGTGTTTTCCCAAGAATTTTAGCAACGTATCCATTTTACTTTGTGGGTTGTTAATTCCACTTCTCCCGCCCTGTTTTGGGTTAAGAATGAAGGTGTTTTTTTGCTCTCCCCCCAAAACTTTAAAAAGGGCATCGCTCATAATCACCCAATCACTAAACGAAAATCCCTTTTCCCATGATGGTCGACTAATGGGCCATGACCGATGTCGATGGTCCCCCCCTTTAAACGCTCAAAACTAAACTCTGCCCTTTCCCTTTCAGTTTTTCTTTGCAAGCTGGTATGGGAAAGAGGAACCATTGTGGGTTTTCAAAGTTTATACAAAGTTTTTTGAACCCAGGGAGACTGTTTGGGGTTGGGGGCAAAGAGTAAAATTTTTAGCTTTAAATTTGGGCTATACTTCATTTTGGGTTTACACAAAGAATCCCCAAAGCTGTAACAGGTATTCGGGTACTGGTTTGCATTTATTTGAAAATCCATAGTATTATAAATCCTATTCCCAAAAAAAAAAGAGTCACTTTCCCCTTTTTGTGAGGAATAAAAAAAAATTCCCCAAAACCCCGAGGAAAAAAAAACCCCTTTTTTACCCCCTGGTCACAAACAAAAAAAAAGGGTAAATAAGGCACTAAATAAAATTCATTCCCTTTTTATTTTAAAATTTTTACAAAACGTCTAGACAAGGGCTGGGGTGGCAATTTTTGGGGTTAGGAATGAAATTCCCCTTTTGGAATTGGGGCCTCCCTTCATCCACATCTTTTTCCCAAACATTGTTTGAATTTTTTGGGCATTTTTTTTTATTTTTTCAACCATACTAACTATATAACTATGTAACTAAAAAAAACCCAGTAAACTTTTTGTGTTCTTTGTTTGTTTTAAAAAAGACTTCTATACTTCAATAAATGAAAAAAATGCAGTTAATATTCAAACTAGAACATTCTAAAAAGTTAAAACAAAAAGTTTTCCCCAAAGGGAAAATTTTTTATTTTTTAAAATTTTTATTTTTACCGTGTAAACCCCAAACTTTTGTGATTTAAAAAACTAAATTAAACTTGTTTTGTCTCAAAAAAAAAAATTACATTATTTTTACTTAAATTCAATCAGTTTCAATTTCTTTTTCATCTTTAAAACACCTTTTTTTTTTTTAAACTTTTTTTTATTTTTTTCTACAGGGATAATTCTAAATATCCATCTAATCTAACAAAATCTTGCCCTTGTCAATGCACCTACAATGAATTTTCCAAATTTTGTTTCTTTATCAATTTGAAAGCATTCAAACAGAAATTTTTGAACTATGTCCAAAAAAATTTTTTAAAGTCCTCTCTGGTTTTTTAAAATCTTATGATTTTTTTTTTTTCGGGCCCAGGGACATGTACACAAAAGCAAGAACACAGGGTTTTAAAAAGGGAAAAAACATTTTTTTTTCGTTTTTTTTGGGGGTTTTTTTTTTTAAACAAAGGTTTTATTTTTTTACAAAATTAATTTAAAATTTTGCTACCAATTCCCCAATGTTTTTCCTTTTATTCATTGTTGGGTTGGGGCATTTTTGTACCTAACCTATGTGGGCCCGTTTTAGACTATGATAATAGGCAAACCAATCTGAACTGTTCTCTAATCTATTTTGTTGATTTTTTATCATTTAAATTCCCGCTGCTGGGTTTTTTCCTTTTTCCTTTTCCCATACTTTTCTTCTGGCAAAAAATTGCTTGGCAGAATTACAAACCTACAGCCCCCAAAAATTTTTGAATCAAAAAACATAAATAAGAGGTTCTAGGGGGAAAATTTAAATAAAAATTGCTGGGCAAAGTGACTTTAGTGAACAAAAGAGGCAGTAAAAAAAGATGAATTGAGAATTAAACCAAAATTTTTCAAACCCACTAAAAATGGGTGGAAAAAACCCTGGTAACTAGAAAGGGGGAGTTTTTGTGGGGGTTAGAAAAGGTAGGGCAGATGCGGAAAAGGATAATTAATTGGGATAAAAGAACAGAGACTGAATTTAAAAAAGGCTTTATTGGGGGTTTATGAACCGGGGATCATTTTTTGCCATTTTATTTTTTTTTCCCTTTTTTTATTGCAGCCTTGCTTTATGCAACCATCTCAAACAAAATTTCAGAGCATCTTTTTTAAATCCCGGGGGTAAAATGAGAATTTAGACTTAAATAATTTATAGGAAGGGAAATTTCTCCTTAAGGAAGCACCGAACGAAAAGGCTTGTTTGAGTTTTTGTTTTGCCTTTTTTTTGCCCTCCCACTTTGCAACTTCATATCACAAGGCATTATTTGGGGAAAGGGGGTGAGAAACCCAAAAGCGCCCCTGTTGGTTTTTAAAAAAAATCCTTTAATTTTGCTTTTTTACCCACCGAGTCTTGAAAAAAGCAAAAAAGGATTTTTTTAGCCAAGCCCGTGTCCCCTCAAACTACAGACAAAACCCGTTTTTTGGGGTTTTTGGGCACTCTTCAGTTTCAAAGAAAGAAGATACGGGGGCTGTGTTTGGGGGGCATTTGGGTAGGGTCAGGAAGGGGAAATCTCTCCTTAAGGAGAGCAAACCCAACGAACGGCTTTTAGAGTTTTTTTTTTTGCCTTTTTTTGCCTCACTTAGCAAAACTGCCCAAAAAACCCAAGGGATTAAAGGGGGAAAAGGGGTGAGAAGCCACAGCGCCCCCTGTTTTGGGTTTTAACCCCCTCCTCAATTTTCTTTTTAAAACCCCCCGATCCCTTTAGAAAGAAAAAGGAAGTTTTTTTTGCCAAACCAGGGATTTTTCTCCCTACAACAACGCTGTTTCGGGATTTTTGGGCCCTCTTCAGGGCAGATTTAAAAAATATACTGGGGGGCTGTGTGGAGGCACGGGGAAACTCGGAAGGGGAAAATCTCTTTCCCTTAAAAGGGGAAACACCAACGAAAAGGCTTGTTTAAAATTTTGTTTTTGCCTTTCGGGGCCCCCTACTTAAACAAACTGCATATCACAAGGGATTAGGGAAAGGGGGTGAGAACCCACAGCACCCTCTTTTGGGTTTTAAAAAAAATCCCCAAATTTTTTCTTTTGACCCAAACCCAGTCTTGAGAAAGCCAAAAAGGATTTTTTTTTTTATTTTTTTTTATTTTTTTTAAAAAATTTTTTTTTTACAAAACCCAAGCATAACAAGTAACCCTACAAACACATAGAATTTTTTCCTTTGCCAATTTTAAAATAAAATTATAACCCCAAAGTAATTTAAAAAGAAAACACGTCTAAAAGACCATTACCTCTGGGTTATTTTTTTATTTTCTCCCCTCAATACCAAAAAGAGAAATCCCATCCTATCCCCCCCCCCCAACTGTAACTTAACCCCGCCGGTACTACCTTACCCTCTATCGTCAATATCTAAACATCCTAGTGTACCCTTAAGTTGCTCTCGCATATAATACTCTGTGTATTTGAAAGGTTCCATCATTTCCTTTATTTCCCTATCACTAAAAGTGTTAGATATATAAGGCTTCCATTTTTTTATAAACGACCCAACGCCCCTATCCTTGTCTCTTTCCGCTGCCACTTTCTCTAAGAAAAACATGTCTCTGAGACACTCGATGATTTCTGCTACCTCTGGGACCGAGGTCTTAATCCAGTGTCTCAAGATGCATCGTTTTGCTGCTAGCAAAAAGACGTGCAGACCTTTGTCCACTACCAGGACTTCTCTTGAATCCTCCTTGCTGGAGTCCTTAACTATATGATGGAACAGAAGACTTTGAGGTGTCAATGGGATCTTAATGTTCCATAAGTTCCTACTCACCCCTATAACAGATTTCCACATGCGTTGGATTTCCGGACACAACCAAAGACAATGAATCAAATCTGCCTTGTCAAGGCCACATTTTGGGCATGCCGTCAGGTATTCTGATTTAGATTTATAAGGGATATTGAAAGCATATATAGCCCGGTGGACGATTCTAAATAAAACTTCCCTCCATTGCACGTTGGTTGTGGCCTTCCTCACCACCTCCATTCCTCTCATAATCTTCCTAGTGATGTCTGTATCCTGTAATTGAGACTCCCAAGTTTTGAACATGGTCTGCACCGTCCCTGCTGTATCCACCCTACGAAGAATATTATATATCCGAGACAGCAGACCCTTAGATCCCACGATTGTGCATAATTCCCGGAAATCATCCGATTCTCCTAAGGTGCTCAAATTAGTTACAGTGGCTCTACAGAAGCTTTTGATTTGCGCATATTGAAAGGTGTGATGGTGGCCTAATCCATAAATCTCATCCACCTGACCCCAAGTCATCAATGTCCTATCCTGATGCTGTATAATATCCCCTAATCGCAAAATACCTTTTTCTTTCCATTTGTGGAACAGAGCATTCTCCATACCTGAGCGGAAAGAGGGAGTTTCCCATAATGGAAAGAAAGGCGAAATCCTCATCGGCCTTCTAAAAATCTTACGGATATGTCTCCATGTCGCTAACGTGTCTCTCAAAACGATGCTCTGCTTGACCCCCGGTTGATGATCTTTATACGGGAGGTGGAGCAAAGCATTCAATGAGAAGGGAGCTGCTAGCTGGGCTTCCAATTTAGTGTTGGAAAAGGAATTAGACCCCTGTAGCCAGTCCCTAATATGGCGCCACATAGCCGCAAGATTATACAGTCTCAGATCTGGAAGCTGCGCACCCCCATGCCCCCTCATACATGTCAACTTTTTATATCCAATCCTAGGTTGTTTCCCTCTCCATATGAATTTTGTGAATGAAGCCCTGAGGGCATTAATATAACTGTGTTTTAATAGCACCGGGATGTTTTGGAGGGGGTTTATAGCAATCTGGCGAAGTAATCATCTTGATTAACTGTATGCCCCCCCCAAAAGGGAAAAGTGGGAGATCCTTCCATTTGTCTAATTCTGTTCGAATTTTTGTTAGTAACGGGGAATAATTGAGGTTGTATATCATAGCTGACCGATACCCTATCTTTATGCCTAGATACGTGACATGTGACGCTACCACCTCTACCCCCAGGTTTTTCTGCAGAGTCTCAGGCTTTGATCCTAAATACAGCAATTGACACTTGCTCCTCTTTACACGGAATCCAGAGAATTGCCCAAAATCCTCTAGAGCCCTCATAATCTTGTCTACTTGGTCCTTCGGGTTATCCAAGAACATCAAGAGATCGTCAGCAAAACAAACTAATTTATTTCCAACCTCCCCTACTCTTATTCCCTGGTAAATAGAGGAATTAATTAAGTGCGTTGCTAGGGGTTCTATCGCTATATTGAATAAGAGCGGCGAAAGCGGACACCCTTGCCTCGTCCCTTTTTGCATAAATATTGGAGAAGAAATGAATCCCGGAGTGTTCACTCTCGCCTGGGGAGTTCGGTACATGGCTTCAAGATACTCACGAAATAAACCTCCGATTCCCATTCTATCCAGGACTAGTCCTAGCCATTGCCAGTTTACGTTATCAAATGCTTTCTCAGCATCGATCGTTAGTATAGCCGGGGTGTGTACTCCTAACTTACTCTTTTCCACATACTCTAGAACCGAGAGAACAGTCCTGATGTTTTTGACTCCCGAGCGACCCTGAATGAAGCCCATTTGATGCTCCCCAATTAGCTTTGGTAAAAGAGCTGCAAGTCGGTTTGCTAGGACTTTGGAAAAAATTTTGACGTCCTGATTAATCAAAGAAATCGGACGATACGATTCAGGAGCCGTAGGGTCCTTTCCTTTCTTGTGCAGCACTTTTATGTAAGCTGTGTCCCCGGAGGGCATCATAGATTTTTTATGGATTATTTCCTTAAATACCCGCTTCAAAGTATCCATACAGGATCCCTTCAAAACTTTATAAAACTCCCCTGGCAGACCATCCGGCCCCGGAGCCTTGTTGGGAGGAAGGCCCTTTATGACCGCATCTAATTCTTCCTCCTCAACTTCCGCATTAAGAAAGGTCCTATCCTGCTCTGAAAGGGTGGGCATAGCCATCCGTTGCAGAAACTTCTTCCCCTTTTCAATATCAAAGGGCGACTGTGTGTAAAGATCTAAATAGTAGTCTCTCAATATGTCATTGATTTGTTTTGGTTCCTTTATAACCTCCCCCGTCCTGGCCTTGAGGCCCATGATGGTTGTTATCCCCCTCCTCCCTTTAGCTAAATTGGCCAATAGCTTCCCAGACTTGTTCCCGAATTTAAATAATGATACTCTATACTGATCATAATACAGAGATTCATCTTTTTTCAGCTGGTCTTCGTAAATCTCTTTTGCCGACACCCACTTTTCTTTATTCTTATCTGATGAGTCCATGAGAAAGGCCGTATACGCCTGTCTCAGGGCTGCACCAGCCTTGGTCATAGATTTCCTCAAGGTTTTCTTTTTGGTTGCCATATAAGCCATGATTCTGCCCCGCAGCACCGCTTTTCCTGTTTCCCAGAATAAGACGGGGGAGTCCGAATGTGCCTCATTATCTTTAGCAAACTCCTCCCACCATTGGATCAACAAATCCTTGAACAGATCATCTCCCATAAGAGACATCGGTAGCCTCCAAATAATATCTGAACCCCTAGGGAAATTTTCTTGCAGAGAAATCATGACAGGCGAGTGATCCGAGATCACCAACTCTCCTATATCTATCGCATCTACCTTCCCTGCAAGGTTAGAGTTAGTCAAAAAGTAGTCCAGTCTGGACCAAGAGTTGTGGGCATGTGAATAATGGGTGAATTCTCTTTCTGCTGGGTTTAAAACTCTCCAAGTATCTGTCAGGCCTAGATTTTCACTCAACTTGCAGAGCAAAGTTTTCTCCCATCTTGGCCCCTCCATTGCCTCTGGTTTCAACCTATCCTCCGAATTAAAGCATGACACAATTAAAATCCCCTCAAACTAATACTCCCTCCCCCCCTATTTGGACTATCTTGGACTCCAGATCCCCAAAAGAATTGCCTATCCGGGTTATTGGGGGCATAGACATTAACTAAATTGAAGGGCCCTGAAGGAGAATCCACCTTCATCTTAATATATCTACCCTTGTCGTCACTATCCCAATTTACCACCCTACCTGAAGAGTTTTTATGTATTAGAACAATTACCCCAGCCTTTCCCTCTACTGCTGACGAACCTTTCACTTCTCCCACCCATAACTTTTTTAGTCGGAAGAAGTCTTTTTCTTCCAAGTGGGTCTCTTGCAACAGAGCCAAGTCTACTTTCATTTTCTTCAAATGTCTCAATATGAGCGTCCTTTTTTGGGGAGAACACAAACCCTTCACGTTCCAGGATACGATCCTCATAATTTAACCCGTATCCCACAGTTTTAGTGTCCTGACTCTAGAGGTAAAAGGAAACTGGCCCCCCCCAACCCCCAAACAACCTTACCCACCCAACCATACCCACACCATCTCCTCACAGGATTTCTTTCTCTTGCCTGCAGGCTTCTCTTTTTTCGCACCCCCATATCTGAGGCGAAATCCTCTAGCCTCATCTTGTTTATCCCTTACTCCTCACATCTCCCCGCCATTAACAGTGACAAGAAATCAGCGCACCCTCTTAAACGATATACGTGTAACCCCCCGCCCAATCCACCCGCCTGATTTAGTGACAAACAGTGAAACAGATCATCACACTATTCAAAACAATTAACAAAGCTGACAATCCTGAACATTAGTTCCTATCTGCCTGACCCCTGCCTTAACCGCAAGACAGCTGACAGAGCTCCCATAATCTTATTTGACCCGCCTCCCTACCCAACAGACTGGATGCCTAGATCAAAACCTCAGAACCCCACACCCCACAGAAACATCAAAGACACAAAGTCTAGAAGATTAAGTTCTCATCTCTTTCTAGGTGAGCGATAAAGTTTCCATGAGGATGAGTCTCTCCCATTGCTGGAACTCTGGTTCCCTCTAGCGAATCTTTGAAGATCTCTCAGGTTAAGTCCAGTGCTCTCTGGACCTTTTTGCTGTCCTAGAGTTTCCTTGTTGCTTGTTATTTCCTCCAGGATTTTCTCCGCCTCCTCGGATGAGTGACAGAATACAGGTTCTCCCTGATCTGGCATGATTTTCAGGATAGCTGGGTATTACAGGTTAAAGCGTATCTGTCTCTTTACTAGTAAAGAACAAACAGAGGAAAACGATCTCCTCTTCCTGGACACCTCTACAGAATAGTCCGAGAAAAGGAGCAGTTTCTGGCCCCTAATAGAGCAGGAGTTCCCTCTAGAGCGATATGCTTGTAATAACGCAGTTTTCTCAGCGTAATCAAGGTATCGAACTATGACCGCACGTGGCGGTGCCAGTGTACCATCTCTGTTCGGGGGGCGTGGAGGGCCTATCCTATGAGCTCTCTCTACTTTCAGATATTTCTCAAGCCCCAGGGATCTGGGTAAATCCTCTGAACATAACTTGGGCAAAACACTTTGTGGAATGTCCTCGCTCAGACCTACAATTCGCAGGTTTTTCCTACGGGACCTGTTTTCAAGGTCCTCGACCTTATTTTCCAGAGAATCTGTTCTCCTGAGAAGTCTTTCCATCGACTTTTCACCCCTAATAGGTCATCCTCCACACCAGATGTTCTCTCCTCCAGGTCTGCTATTTGGGCGGTATGTTGAACCACGTCAGATTTAATAGTGGATAGGGCCGTTGTGACCGCCTCAGACACAGACCTAGCGACTGTCACCTCCAAAGACGCCAGAAGCTCAGGCGCTAACAGTTTTGCCACTGTGATGGCCATAGATTTGCAGGAGACCCCAAGACCTGGCACCTGCTCATCATCCTGGTCCCCCTCCCCTAATAGCTTGCCGTTGTTTTCTAACTCAGCTTGCGAAAGGAGAGACGGGGAGCTGGCTGCCTGCCTGCATAAGACAGTATCTCTCTGCTGGGATGAATTGAGTAGTTTAGTCCCTTTTGGAACTTTAGAAGGGCCTTGCTGTAGTGAGGTTACATTACAGGTATCATCACCCTGCAGCTCGTCAGGAACCCCACAGTCCATTATCTCCTGCAACTCCTCACACTCGCCTTCCCCAGGCAAGATCAACTGCTGTGCCACCTCCATATCTGCCTGCCGCGCCTGCCCTGCATGCTGCGATCTTACTTGCAAGGAGTGCAGCTCATCCGTCCACTGGTTCAGGGTCGAGGTGTCCGCAGCATCCTTCACCTCCTCCACCCGATCTGCCGCCCGGGATGCCTGCGGGGTCGGAGCCTGGGGGATCGTGCGCCCGCTTCTGGTAGAGCGCGGCGGGTCGGGCGCCATCTTGTGCGGAGCCGCGTGTGAGGGCGGTGCGCTGTGGGTGATCTGCGGCTTCCCCGCTGCCTTATGCAACCCGTTCCCGTTAACCGGGGACGGAGTCTATATTAGGCACTACGATGTGCCGCGATTTAGGAGCCGAGCGGCGCGGGGAGCGTTGAGTTTGGCGGGTGACTGCCGGAGCTCTCACTCCATGCGACTGCTGCCGTGCGCGCCGGAACCGGAAGCCAAAAAGGATTTTTGAGCCAAGCCAGTATCTCTCATCTACAGACAACGCTGTTTTGGGATTTTTGTCCCACTTCAGTGCAGAGTAGAGAAGATACTGGCTGGCTGTGTGGGAGGCATCGGCCTTCCTGAGCTACCCGATGCCTCCCACACAGCCAGCCAGTATCTTCTCTACTCTTCACTGAAGAGGGACAAAAATCCCGAAACAGCGTTGTCTGTAGATGAGAGATACTGGCTTGGCTAAAAAAATCCTTTTTGCTTTCTCAAGACTCGGTGGGTCAAAAGCAAATTGAGGATTTGTTACAACCAACAGAGGGCGCTGTGGGCTTCTCAGCCCCTTTCCCATAATGCCTTGTGATATGCAGATGCTAAGTAGAGGGCGAAAAGGCAAAACAAAAACTCTACAAGCCGTTCGTTCGGTGCTCTCCTTAAGGAGAGATTTTCCCTTCCTGAGCTACCCGATGCCTCCCACACAGCCAGCCAGTATCTTCTCTACTCTGCACTGAAGAGGGACAACAATCCCGAAACAGCGTTGTCTGTAGATGAGAGAGACTGGCTTGGCTAAAAATTCCTGTTTGCTTTCTCAAGACTCGGTGGGTCAAAAGCTAATTGAGAATTTGTTACAACCAACAGAGGGTGCTGTGGGCTTCTCAGCCCCTTTCCCATAATGCCTTGTGATATGCAGATGCTAAGTAGAGGGCGAAAAGGCAAAACAAAAACTCTACAAGCCGTTCGTTCGGTGCTCTCCTTAAGGAGAGATCTTCCCTTCCTGAGCTACCCGATGCCTCCCACACAGCCAGCCAGTATCTTCTCTACTCTGCACTGAAGAGGGACAAAAATCCCGAAACAGCGTTGTCTGTAGATGAGAGATACTGGCTTGGCTAAAAAATCCTTTTTGCTTTCTCAAGACTCGGTGGGTCAAAAGCAAATTGAGGATTTGTTACAACCAACAGAGGGCGCTGTGGGCTTCTCAGCCCCTTTCCCATAATGCCTTTAAATAATTTATAGTAAGATTATCTAGAAAACATGTCTAAGGATTCAATTGTAGTTGGCAATAAAGAGTGAGGGGATGAACATAGTAACAAAACATCATCTGTTAATAAACTAATTCTATGCTCCTTATGATTATTGTAAATACCCTCTATTTCCTGGTTATATCTAATATTTTCAGCCAATGGCTTTATAGAAATAGGAGAAAGAGGGCATCCCTGTTTAGTACCATTCGATAGGGAGGATGGTTGAGAAAAGAAGCCTGCATTTAAAATCCTAGCTGAAAGAGAGTGTAGCAGAGATCGGATTGCAGAGGCTATGAAACCTGAAAACCCAAAGTTCTTGAGTCTAAATACTGCCAATTAACCCTATCAAATGGCGTCTAATAAAAAGCCGATTGAATTCAAGTGGGATTTGGGATTCAATCCAAAACTCGTATAGTCATATCCCTCATCTTGTTGAACTAGTTTGGGCAGGACTTCAATACGGAGGGCTAAAACTTTAGTGAAAAGTTTAAAGTCGATATGAAGTAGTGAAATTCGATGGTGGTTGGCAGGTTGGTCTGGGACTTTACCACGTTTGGGAATTCTAACAATATTAGCAGCTAAAAGTTCTTTTTGGGGGGAAGAGGTATAGACTATTCCGTTAAATAGATTACAAAGGTGAGGGGGTAATGTTTCATTAAATATTTGAAATACTTGCTTGAAAGACCATGAGAACCTTGAGCTTTATTGTGTTTGGCTTTACAAATGACTTGTTGGACCTCTTCTATAGAAATTGGGGAATTGAGCAGGTTGAAATGAGATGGAGACAGTTTGGGGACATTTAGAGAGCTAAGAAAAAAGATTCTAAATCTTGTTTAGAGGGGGAAGAAAGCCCCTCACTTTTATATGGTTATATAATTTGGCATAAAATTCAGAAAACGTGTTAGCTATCTATCTGGGACCTTGAATAATTTGGCCAGAAGAACTGTACAAATAAAATATTTTTGTATTAGCCTGTAATGCTTTAACTTGGTTTGCCACAGTGTTACCTTGTCTGTCCCTTTTATATAAAATCTCCATTTAAGCTTAGCAACATTGTGCTCAAATTTATTGAGGTAAAAAGCTCTTAATTTATGTTTTTTTAAACTCAATATCCAATTTCTTGAAAAGCTGAAGCAGAGAAGATTGTCTGTGCCTCTTCTCAGTTAAAGCCAACTTCATCAATACTCCTTCGATTAAGGCTTTATGAGCACAACAGAGAGCAGCTTGGAAGGAGCAGAGGAAATGTTGAATGTAAAGCAATCTATTTTGCTCTACATTTGCTTTATTTTTATTAGCAGATAATTTTTAAATCTCCACAGTGATGATGTATTTGGGGTAAAGGAACCTATTATGGATAAGTCCACTGGAGCATGGTCAGACCATGTTATATAGCTAATACTAGCAGAGTCTACTTTTTCTAAAATTATTTTGTCAACTAGGGAAAAATCAATATGAGTATGGACAGATCACATGGCCAAGTAGAAAGTGTAATCTTTTCTCAAAGGATTGTGTATATCTTCAGATATCATGAAGATCTTGTTCGTAAAGTGTAGGTTTAAGTTCCGCTATATTCTTTACCTCTGGATCTGTCCACATCTTTACAGATAATGATGTTAAAATCCTCATGAACTATCAAATCTCCTATCTGACTGTATAGTCTTTTTTTATAAAGGGGATTAATCTGTCATTGGGACTACATAGGGAAATAATGGTGTATTTTTTACCTTTGATTTTACAGATAAAAATAACATGGCTGCTGTCCAAATCAATAATAACATTTACACATTGAAATACTAACGTATTTTTAACCAGAATAGCAATGCCTGCCCATTTAATGGATGCAGATGAAAAGAAAGAATAGAGAAAACATTCATGCTATAACCTGTTAACATCAGAACTGTCTAAGTGCCTCTTTTGAATGCAGAGAATGTCACATGTTAATTGTGTCTCTCAATAACAGAGTATGTTTAAAAGGAATATTTAAACTTTTAATGCTATAAAATATGATTTTTACAGACATTTAGTTAAAGTCAGCAAACCAGTTGAGTGATTGAGAAGTTAATAGTAAACAATCTTAACTACCTTTCTGGTAGAGATGAGTTGTACCCAAAGGGGAGAGAAAAGGGAAAAATAAACAGCAAACAACCCATCAACAAAACTTGTATCCATGATGATATTCCTAAAAGGAAAAAAAAGGGAACAAGTGCTGTCTAAGAATTAACTTCGCAACTGCTTCTAGGACCTATAGCATCATTGCCACAGGCTGAATGTTAATAGAAAAGGATACAAGTCAGTCCCACCTTATGTCTTCTAGGTCTATAAACCATATCTGACTATAATGTGGCTATTTTCATCTTCTTAGGTGTCATTTCAGAGATGGATTTTCATTTGGTTTTAGGACAATGATGATGAATCTTGGTCGAGGTCTCTTTTTTTGAATGCGAGTTGGAGTGGGGGAGAATAGCCATGCGATCCATGAGGGAGGAGATGAGAAGTTCCGGGCTAACAGATTCAGGGATTCCTCTAATTGTAATATTATTCCTCTTGGATCTATCCTCCAAATCTAGAACTTTTGCTGATAATATTTGAACCTCTTTTTCTAACACATTGTTCATATCAATTAAGGCATGTGCGAGGAGGCAAATTCAGCCATCTTTGTTTCAGTATCTTCTGTGCAAGACAATAGAGATTAAAAGTTCCATTACAAAGATGATCGGAAGGATGCAAAAAGTTGGTGAAAGAGTTCTGTTGTGAGCGGCTGATCATCTGAAGCATTTTGGTTATCAAAGACCACAGACTCTGCTTTAGAGGAAGACTTAGGGGAGGTGAATAGAACTCTGTAAGCTTAGCAGGTTTAACCTTCGGGCCTTCCTTGAAAGGGCCTCAACATTAGAAGTAAATAGAGTCAATTAATCATAAACAGAGCTGAAGGAGTACTTTTGAATATATTTATTTATTTTTTAGTGACAGCAAATTAAGAAATTTTCTATGGCACATCATAACATTGTTACTCCAGGAGATTGTGGAATTGGCAAGGAGATTTCACTCTTTAGGCAGTGAATGTGGTAGACCACTGGATATAGAGGAAAACATCCTTTAAGGAGATAAGAGATAAAAAAAAAACTGGCTTGCTGTAAAATATAGGCCAAGGCCTGAGGCCTATTATTAGGCCTGATATCGATGTTGGCTCAGGGGCTACTAATAAGATGAAGTCTAAAGACTCTCCCTACACTCGGCCAGCACGAGACTCGGGGGGTGCATGGATCTCTGGTGTAACAGGTCTCAGTCTGTACATCTTAACCTGTTCTGGTGGATGTCTGGCAAATGTGCTTCCTTAAGGATTTATACTTCAGGCAGAGGGGATTGGAGGCACCTGTGTATAATCTCTGCACTGTGTTTGCCGCTCTGGTGGCAGGTGAAGTCTGACGCCTTCAGATTCCACTGCCGGGGCTTGAGTGGAACTCTGGAAAAAGTATGCTTCAATCACAATCCCTACTGGCAAGAAATGGTATGCAACGAGAGGAGGAATTGTCAGCTCTGGGAAGCCAGTGATTATCATGGGAGGGAATGCTTCAGCAGGAGCCAGATGGTAGGCTGAAATCCCTCTTTCGCAAATGCCTGCACTTCATCTGCAGTAAACTGTCAGGTATGATGTACCTAGTTCCAGGCAGTCTTAGGAGGCTTCAGGTGGGTTTTGATAGTTTAACAACTAGGTGGTCTGATGGCAGGTATATTTGCGCCATTTTGTGAAGTCCTAAAGGAGCTCTTTGACTGTGCGATAAGTCACATTAACTATAGTGCACACCACCCATGCTTCTTATTTTCTTCAGTGTTCGTTTGGTGTGTTCTTATTTTCTTCAGTGTTCGTTTGGTGTGTTGTAGTTTAGTAAATTCTTTAGTAACAGAAAAGACAGTGGTGTCTGGTTTTGTGGCAGCACTGGGGACAATTCCATGAAAGATTCAGGAAAAGTTAGTTAGGGTCATTTCTTGTTGTTATTAGAAATGGGCGAATTGATTCTAACGAAGTGGAATTCGTTTATAATGTCAGGTAAAAATTCGGTTCTGAACGAAGTCGAAGTTTGGGGTACTTCGCGTGAACGAAGTGTGCTTTTGATTGATAAAATGGCTGCGAGCACATGGCGTTACATGGGGCAAAGAAATCTGGGAGAAAGAAGGGCATAGCCTACATGACATGTGCAGAGATGAAGCCAATCAGAGACCGGCGGGATTCTGTGACGTCACCGCACTATATAAGTCCGGACGCGATGCTGGGAGCTCATACCGCTCTCACTGTACTGAGTAGGGAAGGTGCTGCCACGGCTGCTTATGATATCTCTTATTAAAGAACTAATTTTTATACAGCGATTTTTGGGGGGTGTCACAGCTTGTCTCACGACTGCTTCTCTTACGTTCTAATTCTGATTTTGTGGGGTATTGGAACTGAAGTCCAGTGTGCGTCCAATGCAGCTGCATATACATGTTAATGCTATCTGCTCACAGCACATTGAATATCCAAGGGTTATCTAAGCCTGTTCCTGTTGTATTCAGTTAAAGAAACAGGGTTTTTAGAATCCAAATACCACTTCATTTTTGGTTGCTTATTTCTTGGTAATTGGCAATTTACATTCAGGGGTTAATTAAGCGTTGTTCTGCCATTGTGGTCACTAAAAGAAACGTTCTTTTTCACCGCCAAAAAAGACATTTTACCTGTAGCATAATTCATAACCGAAGGTTAATTAATTACAAGTTTTTCTGTTGTTGTGTACCGTAAAATACACGCCATTTTAACACGATACAAAGCTGGTAATTTTTGGTTGCTCAATTCTTTTGCGCAATTTACATCCAGGGGTTAATTAACCATTGTTCTGCCGTTGTGGTCACTAAAAGAAACGTTCTTTTTCACCGCCAAAAAAGACATTTTACCTGTAGCATAAGTCATAACCGAAGGTTAATTAATTACAAGTTTTTCTGTTATTGTGTACCGTAAAATACACACCATTTTAACATGCTACAAAGCTGGTAATTTTTAGCAGCACATTTCTTTTGCGCAATTTACATCAAAGGGTTAACTAAGTATTTTTCTGCAGTTGTACTTAGTAAAAGAAACGTTCTTTTTCAGCGCCAAAGAATAAATTTTGCCTGTAGCATAATTCATATCCGAAGGTTAATTAAGCCTGTTTTTGCTTTTATTTTCAGTAAAATACACAGTGTTTTTAAACGGCACATACAAGTACATTTTTCCTGGCCATTTGTGGAGTGCAATTTTATATCCAAGGGTTACCCAAGCTTGTTACTGGGTTCATTTGAGTCAAATACAGGGTGTGTATTTATCATATACAGATATCTTCATCAAACAATGTCTGTACATTTTTAGAACAAACTGTATGTCAGACAGAGAGGTGGCAGGCTCTTCACCTGCGAGTGGCAGTGGCACAAACATTCCTGGAGCAGGCCCAGGTCGCAGCACAGCAAGGGGACGTCGCAGCAGGGGTCACTCGGTGAGGCCACAACTGCCGCTGTCATCTAGCGGCAGTGTGCTGACCAGCAACCCAAGGGTTCTTGATTGGTTGACTAGGTCATCCACTTCCTCCCAGATGACATCTGACAACCCCAGCCAAGAGTTGGTGGAAACGTCAGACACAACCCTTAGTTGGCATGGCCCGGGAGCGATTCAGCGGCCCTCACCTGTCCCTCAACCCGCCTCTGTCCCATCCGGTTCCCTCAGCCAGAGATCTACTATGTGGTCTGGGCTCAGCGCCACTATGTAGCAAGGATGAACAATTTGTGGAGGGCAGTCAGCAGCTACTTGGCAACGAAGAAATGGGGCCAATATCCCCTGCTTCTTGCAGTAGGCGGCAAAGTATAGATGTGGAGAGTGGCATGGGAGCTCATGTTGTGAGGGGTCAGCCTCTGCATACCAAGACCGGTGAGGAGGGCAGCAGTGACGATGAAACACAAATAGATGATGATGTAGCCGACCGCACTTGGGGAGCGGGTGAGGCAAGGCTTCATCATCGTCAGGAGAAGAGGGCGTCAGCTTGCGCGTCAGGCAGCCGGGCAGCCAGCAAGTGAGTTGTGTGGCCGTGAGTCAGCAGGATAGCAGCAGTGTGAGGTCGGGAGCCAAGTGGGCACGGGGGTAAAAAACCCGCTTCGCAGGTCCAAGAAAGCGGCACAGGGGCTCAGTGAGGCAGCGGCGGTAGTAGTCACTCAGTGCGGACGTTGGCGGTAAAATCAGCTACTCGCGGTCGGTGTGGCAGTTCTTTGCTAAAACATCGGAGGAGCCGAATATGGGTATATGTAGAATCTGTAGGCAGAAAGTGAAGCGTGGCCAGGGAGCTAACGTTGGCACTACGGCCCTGCGTCAACACATGCAGCGTCACCATCCGGTGGCCTGGGAGAAACGTGGCTCAGATGTGGTGGTCCATCCTGCCGCAGCAACACAGCAGCAGCGCCACATTGCCATTGCAGCCAGTCAAGGCTCCACCACCTCTACAGAAGGGAGCTGTTTCTCTTTGACATCATCTCCCGGTCCAGATGTTCCTGCTCCTCGCTACTCATGGCACCAGCAGTCGTTCAGCGAGGCGATTGCAAAGAGACAACAATATGCGTCCAACCATCCTAAGGTGCAGAAGCTGACTGTGCTCCTTTCCAAGTTGTTTGGTACTGCAGTCCCTCCCTTTCCTAATGGTGGACTCTGCACCGTTCAGAGAACTAATGGCTTGTGCCGAGCCGAGATGGAGAGTTCCAAGCCGTAATTTCTTTTCCAAAAAGGCAGTACCAGCACTTCATAAATATGTAGAACAGAAGGTGGGCCAGTCCTTGAGCTTATCGGTTTGTTCCAAGCTGCACGGCAGCGCGGACGTCTGGAGCTGTAACTACGGTCAGGGCCAGTACATATCCTTTACGGCCCACTGGGTGAATGTGCTTCCTGCCCAGGCACACCAACAACTTGGACAGGAGAAGCCGCTTTCTCCTCCACGTTGTCAAACTGGGGCTCCTGCGACAATGTCCGCCTCCTATTCCTCCACCACCACCACCATCTCAGCCTCCACAAGTACTGCTCCATTATACCACCAGTGTAGGGCACAGCGGTGTCATGCAGTTCTACACCTGGCTTGCCTCGGTGAACGAAGTCACACAGGGGAGGAACTGCTCCGCATCATGCAGCAAGAAATCGATATGTGGCTTTCTCCGTGCCAACTGCAAATCGGAACCATGGTGACGGACAAAGGGAGGAACATGGTGTCCGCGCTGCACTGTGGAGGGATGGTCCATGCGCCCTGTATGGCGCATGTGTTCAATCTGGTTGTGAAAAGGTTCCTGAAGTCTTCCACTGATCTTCAGAAGATTCTGAAAATGGCCAGGAAACTGTGCATGCACTTCATCCATTCCTACAAAGCCAGGAATACCCTCCTCGAGTTGCAGCGTCAGAACGGCCTCCCCCAACACACTCTGATATGCGATGTTTCCACCCGTTTGAATTCCAGCCTGCACATGTTGGACTGACTGTATGAACAGAGAGAGGCCATTAACGATTTTTTGATGATCCAGGCGGACAGGAGTACTCCCCTGTGTAACTTTGATGTCAGCCAGTGGCAGCTCATGCGTGACACCTGCCGTTTGTTGAGGCCATTCGAAGAGGTGACGTTATTCGTCAGTCGCCAGGACTACGGGATGAATAACGTCATTCCACTGCTTCATGTCCTGGAACAATGCTAAAAAATCTGCCCTGGGCAGGGGACTGGAGACGTGGCGACTAAAATCTCCGCGGCCACATGAGCCCGGGTGGGGACTGAAAGGAGGGAGCACCGTGGCAGGTAATACAGTGGAGATGGAGCAGGGAGCCCCTTCGAGTCACTTGTGCAGATGGCCCCCCAGCTTTGCTGATTTGCCTGGCTAGTGAAGGAAAAATTATCAGCATCCGGCAGAGGGATGACTTCTGGCTCTCCACCCTATTGGACCCTCGCAAACCGGTCCAAAATGGGAGCCTTTTTTCCCAGCTATTGAGAGGGAGGACAAAAATCAAATTTCTATAGGGAAATCCTCCATAGTCAGTTGGCCCGCTGCCTATGTGCGGCATCGTCCCCCTCTGACAGGTCTGACCGGGGGGTTCCTCAGCGCTCACGTAAATACTGCGCTGCTGCTTTGGGGGGAAGGGGGGAGGGTAGGGAGAAATACCAGCTCCATCAGCAGCAAACTAAGTCTGGAGTCACTGATGAGCAGATTTTCCCTTTACCCGCCTAGTGAGGAGGGTAGTCGCCAAACAGCAGCAGGACCTGGAAACAGTCCCTTTAAACCAACAGTGGTTGCCTACTTGGACAGCACTCTGCCACCCCAGTTAGAAGATCCGCTGGACTACTGGGCAGCCAAACTGGATGTGGGGCCCAACTTGCCGAGTTTGCAGTGGAGAAGCTATCCTGCCTGGCCAGTAGTGTGGCATCAGAGCGGGTGTTCAGTGCGGCGGGGGCCATCGTTACCCCAAGGAGAACCCGCTGTCCACGGGAAATGTGGAACGACTGACCTTTGTCAAGATGAGTCAGGCGTGGATCGGCCGGGATTTCCACACACCAATGCCTTAGGCGTCAGACTACATCAGCCATGACGCCTCACCCAAACTGTGAGAAATTAGTCTGGGTTCAAATTACTTGCCTCAGCCACTATTCTGATGCCGCCACCTGCCTGATGGCACATATCTGCTGAAAGTTTCTCCATCTGCCACCAACCATCTTTACCAGGGACTGGTATTGCCACCCACCTCCACACTTTGTCATTGTGCCACTGTCTGACCTCATGCTACTGTGGCTGCCGCCGTCACCTCCACTCTCTGTCATTGTGCCACTCTGTGGCCTACTACTGTTTTGCCACCTCCAGAATGTCATAGTGCCACTGTCTGACCTCATGCTGCTGCTGTGGCTGCTGCCGTGACCTACACACTCTGTCATTGTGCCACTGTCTGACCTTAAGCTGCTGCTGTGGCTGCTGTTGTGACCTCCACACTGTGTCATTGTGCCACTCTGTGGCCTACTACTGTTTTGCCACATCCAGAATGTCAATGTGCCACTGTCTGACCTCATGCTGCTGCTGTGGTACCCTCCACACTGTGTCATTGTGCCAGTCTGTGGCCTACTCCAGTTTTTGCCACCTCCAGAATGTCATTGTGCCACTGTCTGACCTCATGCTGCTGCTGTGGCTGCTGTCATGACCTCCACACGCTGTCATTGTGCCACTCTGTGGCCTACTACTGTTTTGCCACCTCCAGAATGTCATTGTGCCACTGTCTGTCCTCATGCTGCTGCTGTCGTGCCCTCCACACTGTGTCATTGTGCCACTCTGTGGCCTATTCCTGTTTTTGCCACCTCCAGAATGTTATTGTGCCCCTGTCTGCCCTCATGCTGCTGTGGCTGCTGCCGTCACCTCCACACTCTGTCACTGATGTTGCCACCTGAGCTCTCAGCTTGTTTTTTTCCAGATTTCGCTGCCATCACTTTATCAGGCTACATTCCCGCTTGAGTTTTTTAGTCAGTTTTGCCCTCTTAAGTGCCCAGGGAATTTTATAGTGAAGCGATTCTAAGAGTGACGGCAGTCATCTGCGTGTCATACTAAAACACAACATTGTATGAAGACCAAACCAAGCTCCCTCTGCATATTTAAGCATGGCACAACGTTCTACAGCACCCCGCAGGCTCTGTTCAGCCTGGAAATAGCTGTTTTTAATGCGATTCGTGCCAAAGTAATTCGGACCGAAACGATTTTTGTCGGATAATTCGGCGAAGTGACCGAACCGAATTTTTGAGAAATTCGCGCATCTCTAGATAGCAGCAGTGTGAGGTCGGGAGCCAAGCGGCCACGGGGTAAAAAACCCGCTTCGCAGGTTCAAGAAAGTAGCGGCACAGGGGCTCAGCGAGGCAGCGGCGGTAGTAGTCACTCAGTGCGGAGCGTTGGTGGTAAAATCAGCTACTCGGCGGTGTGGCAGTTCTTTGCTAAGACACCGGAGGAGCCGAATATGGGTATATGTAGAATCTGTAGGCAGAAAGTGAAGCGTGGCCAGCGAGATAACGTTGGCACCACGGCCCTGCGTCAACACATGCAGCGTCACCATCCGGTGGCCTGGGAGAAACGTGCCTCAGATGTGGTGGTCCATCCTGCCGCCGCAGTAACAGCAGCAGCAGCGCCCTGTGGCACGCATGCCATTGCAGCCAGTCAAGGCAACACCACCTCTGCAGAAGGGAGCTGTTTCTCTTTGCCATCTAGATGCTCCTGCTCATTGCTACTCATGGCACCAGCAGTCGTTCAGCGAGGCTATTGCAAAGAGACAACAGTATGCGTCCAACCATCCTAAGGTGCAGAAGCTGACTGTGCTCCTGTCCAAGTTGTTGGTACTGCAGTCCCTCACTTTCCAAATGGTGGACTCTGCACCGTTCAGAGAGCTTATGGCTTGTGCCAAGCCGAGATGGAGAGTTCCAAGCCGTAATTTCTTTTCCAAAAAGGCAGTACCAGCACTTCATAAATATGTAGAACAGGTAGGCCCGTCCTTGCTCTTATCGGTTTGTTCCAAGGTGCACTGTAGCGCGGACGTCTGGAGCTGTAACTACGGTCAGGGCCAGTACATGTCCTTTACGGCCCACTGGTTGAATGTGCTTCCTGCCCAGGCACACCAACAACTTGGACAGGAGACGCCGCTTTCTCCTCCACGTTGTCAAACTGTGACTCCTGCTCCAATGTCTGCCTCCTCCTCCTCCACCACCACCATCATCTCAGCCTCCACAAGTACTGCTCCATCATATCACATGTTTAGGGCACAGCGTGTCACGCAGTTCTATACCTGGCTTGCCTCGGCGAACAAAGTCACACAGGGGAGGAACTGCTCCGCGTCATGCAGCAATAAAACGATGTGTGGCTTTCTCCATGCCAACTGCAAATCGGAACCATGGGGATGGACAATGGGAGGAACATGGTGTCCGCGCGGCACCGAGGAGGGATGGTCCATGCGCCCTGCTTGGCGCATGTGTTCAATTTGATTGGGAAAAGGTTCCTGAAGTCTTCCACCGATCTTCAGAAGATTCTGAAAATGGCCAGGAAACTGTGCATGCACTTCATACATTCCTACAAAGCCAGGAACACCCTCCACGAGTTGCAGCGGCAGAACGGCCTCCCCCAACACACTCTGATATGCGATGTTTCCACCCGTTGGAATTCCAGCCTGCACATATTGGACCGACTTGATGAACATAGAAATGCCATTAACGATTTTTGATGATCCAGGCGGACAGGAGTACTCCCCTGTGTAACTTCGATGTCAGCCAGTGGCAGCTCATGCGTGACACCTGCCGTTTGTTGAGTCCATTCAAGGAGGCGACGCTCATGCGTGACACCTGCCGTTTGTTGAGGCCATTCAAGGAGGCGACGTTATTTGTCAGTCGCCAGGACTACGGGATGAATAACGTCAGTCCACTGCTTCATGTCCTGGAACAGATGCTGAAAAATCCATCTGGGCAGGGGACTGGAGATGTGGGGACTACATCTCGCAGCCACATGAGTGCGGTGGGGACTGAAATGGAGGAGGAGGAGAAGGACAATGGAGCACAAGCATTGTCTGGTGAAATGAGTGGATTTTCTACCTAGATGACAGGAGAGGAGGAGCAGGAGTAGCTGGAGGAGGTAGATGGAGATGAGGAAGACGAGGAAGATGACCCCCAAGCACCTTCGCAGTATACAGTGGAGATGGAGGCAGGGAGTCCCTCAGAGTCACTTGCGCAAATAGCCCGCAGCATGCTGATCTGCCTGGCTAGTGACAGCCGAATAGTCACCGTCCGACAGAGGGATGACTTCTGACTCTCCACCCTCTTGGACCCTCGCTAACGGTCCAAAATGGGAGGCTTTTTTCCAGCTGCTGAGAGGGAGCACAAACTCAAATACTATAGAGAAATCCTCTGTAGTCAGTTGGCCATTGCTTATGTGCAGCATGGTCCATCCTCTGACAGGTCTGACTGGGGGGTTCCTCAGCACTCACGTATCACTGCCACGGCTGCTGTGGGAAGGTGGGGGAGTAGGAGCAGTACCAGCTCCATCAGCAGCAACCGAAGTCTGGAGTCGCTGATGAGCAGCTTCCTTCACCCGCCTAGTGAGGAGGGCGTGGATCGGCCAGGATTTCCACACACCAATGCCTTAGGCATCAGATTACATCAGCCATGACGCCTCAGCCTCAGCCACTATTCTGATGCCGCCACCCACCTGATGCAAGACATCTGCTGCAAGTTTTCCACCATCTTTACCAGGGACTGGTATTGCCACCCATCTCCACACTCTGTCATTGTGCCACTCTATGACCTCATGCTGTTGCTGCTGATGCTGCTACCGTCACCTCCCACCACTGTGTCATCTGTTGCCACTCCACTCTGACCTCTATTGCTGCTGCTGTTGATGCCGTCACCTCCACACTCTGTCATTGTGCCACTCTATGACCTCATGCTGCTGCTGCTGTTGATGCCGTCACCTCCACACTGTGTCATTGTGCCACTCTCTGACCTCATGCTGCTGCTGTTGATGCCGTCACCTCCACACTGTGTCATTGTGCCACTCTCTGACCTCATGCTGATGCTGTTGCTGCCGTGACCTCCACACTCTGTCATTGTGCCACTCTGTGGCCTACTCGTGTTGGTGCCACCTCCAGAATTTGTCTTTGGGCCACTCTCTAACCTCATGCTGCTGCTGTTGATGACATCATCCCCACACTGTGTCATTGTGCCACTTTGTGGACTCCTGATGTTGCTGCCACCTAAAGAATTTGTCATTGTGCCACTCTGTGGCCTATTCATGCTGCTACCAAGTGACCGCTATCTCACTGGAACACCCTGTGGTTTCCTAATGCTGTTTCCACCCTCAGCACTCTATGACGTTGCCACTATGTTTAGTTTCCCCCTTCTTTTCACCTGTCAGAAGGAATGGAACGGATCAGGATTGTCTAGTCAAAAGCAGGAGTGGATACAGGACACAGAAAACAGGCAAATATTCCATTTACTGGTCATCTCTGTTTTGGATCAACTCCTGTTTGTTTTTGGCTTTAGCAATACTGAGGGATTATTGACTGATTGAAAGCGGACACTGACGGATGAAAGGAAGGGCAAAATGATCAGAGACATCAATGCAAAATGACTGCCGACACCCTCTCCACTCATTCGGGGGGGGGGGCCTCTACATGTATCAGCGTTTAACTGAACAGGTTCTGTCATATTCTGGAACGGTTTAAAGCTCTAGCTCATGGAGTAACTTCTGCTGTGACGTCCCCTTACTGTGCTGAGACCTGTGCCGGCTTCAGTAACCTACTACTGTGTTCTTTGATGCTATGGTAGGATCTTAGCCCTCAGCTTGTTTTTTTCCAGTTGGCGCTGCCAAGACATTATCAGGCTACATTCCCGCTTCAGTTTTATGGTCAGTTTTGCCCCCGTAAGTGTCCAGGGAATTTTCGAGTGAAGCGATTCTAAGAGCGGCGGCAGTCATGTGCGTGTCATACTAAAACACAGCATTGTATGAAGACAAAAACAAGCTCACTCTGCATATTTAAGCATAGCACAATGTTCTACAGCACTCTACAGACTCTCTGCAGCCAGGAAATAGCTCTAAATCTGCTGTAAGTGGCTCGTCATCCTTTTAACATTTACACAGATCATAGAAACCTCCTCTAACTCCAGACTGCACAGTGGTTGAATCCCAGACAAGCCAGATGGTCTCTCTATTTCTCTGGATTCGACTTCCTGTTACACTTTAGGCCTGCAGAAAAGAACATGAAAACAGATGCTCTCTCCCATTCCTCGGATTCTTTAGGACTTGACTCTAAGTTGCTGCATATCATTTCATTTCATTATCTCTGCTGCTCCCATCAACCTCCAATGGATACTTCCAGGGAAAACTTTTGTACGCTCAGCCTTGAGGAAACAAATTCTTCAATGGGGCTGCTCTTCCAAGCTTGCTGGTCACCCTGGAGTTTGAAAATCTCTTTTGCTGATTTCTGGACACTATTGGTGGCCCACTCTCTCTTAAGGCATCAAACATTTTGTCCTTGCTTGTTCTACCTTTGTCTGTAACAAATTTTCACTTCAGAAAGTCTCCAGATCTCTGCTATCTCTATCTTTACCTGAATCCATAATGCTATGGACTACTGATTTACCTCCTTCCTTGGTTCACAACGTCATTTGGATGGTGAAGGACCGCTTTTTCAGATGTCTCATTTTGCACCACTTCTGCCCTCAGCGCCTCAATTTGCCTCCCACTTCTTTCTGCACTCATTCCATTTACATGGTCTTTTTCTCCGTATAGTGTCTGATTGTGGGGTACAATTTGTCTCCACATTTTGGCATACCCTCCGTTCCCATCTACAGGTTAAGTTGGACTTCTCTTCCGCCTACCACCCTCAATCCAACAGGCAAGTTGAAAGACTGAAATAGTCCTTAGGTACTCACTTTGTTAGTTCCCTTCCAGATGATTGAGCTGATCTACTTCCCTGGGCCAAATTTTTGTACAACCACTCTGATTCCAATTCTGCAGGAGCCCCTCCCCCCACGCCCCGTTTTTCATTGTCTACAAGAAACACCTCCAGCCTCCTATTTCTTTGCCTACTGCTTCAGATGTTCTGGTTGTGAATTCGCAAGTTCAAGAAATTTCTTGTATCTTACAAGATACTCAGCGATCTCTCCTCCAAGCATCTCCCCAAACCGAAGAACTTGCAAATAAAAAATGAAGACCTCCTCCAGTATTCCATTCTAGAGATAAAGTTTGGTTATTAGCTAAATACATCAGTTTCAAGATTCGCAGTCTCAAGCTTGGCCTTCACTTTCTAGTGCCCTTCCTGGTCCTACAAAGGATTAATCCAGTCTGCTACGAGCTCTGTCTGCCTCCATCTATGCGGATCCCAAATTCCTTCCATGTCTCTCTCCCAAAGCCTCCAGTCCTCAACTGCTGTTCTTGAAAGCCTGTCACATTTCCTACAGAAGCAGATTCCGGCAACATCTACGAGTCCAGGAAATTCTGGCTGAAAAACATCTCAGAGGTAAAATGTACTACATTGAAGAATGGAAGAAATTCAGGACAGAGGAAAGATCCTGGAAATCTCAGGAAAATGTTGATGTTCCAGCCCTCATCCAGAGGTTTCATCTTAGGCAATCTCGGAAAAATAGGTGCTTAAGTGGTGGTACTGTCTCGATGTGCGCTGTGGTCTCTGCTGCGGACCGTTGGCACGCTTGTGTTCTCCAATACTGCTCTGTACAGCACTCATCTCTCCCTGCTCCTGCACTGCCCGCTGATCCTGCTCATCACTGGCATGTGCATACCCACCCTCTAGGGTGCACGCTTGCCAACTCTTCCATATTTAAAGGGCCAGAGCACAGATGACCTCTAATCACCTCCCATCTCCACCTTTATCAGGACACTTCCTCCAGTATTCCCTGCCAGTATGTTGGTGTTCCTGACCTTGTGTTGCACCTCATTGCCCGCCTGTTGTGTTTTCTAGTTTTGACCCCTGCTATGTACTTCTGACTACTCTCGATTATGCCTGTGCCTGTTCCCTTTGTACCCCATTGACACTTCGGTTGTCACCGCAAGCGGCCATGTCAAGGGTAGCGACCTGGGAGTTCTCCGCAGCCAAGTCCATCCTGCCCTGCAGTGGGCTCTGGTGAAGACCATTGTGTTCCTTATTTTATCTAATTGCCTGCACACAAAAAAGTTAGAATACCAATTAACAGGAAATATTATTTTCCTTATTAATAGGCTTTGATAATCACAAAATCAATCACAAAACGTTTTTTGGTCCAGTTGACCAATTAACTAATTAAATTGTGTACGTATAATAAAAGGTGGGTTTTGCACCTATGAAATACACCTGCGGTGACTAGAAAAGTTCTGTATCCTATTGTAAGTACAAAGTGGGTCTTTGAACAAAACTGGGCTGCGCCAAAGTGAAAAACACTTAATTATATTTTGTGCTGATAATAATAGGTGGTTTTTGCACCTATGAAATAAAACAGCAAATACTAGCAAATTTCTGTATGGAAATATAAGTACAAGATGGGTTTTTCAACAAAAATGGCCTGCGCCAAAGTGAAAAAAAACTAATTAAATTGTGTATTGATAATAAAAGGTGTTTTTTGCACCTATGAAATACACCTGCGGTGCCTAGAAAAGTTCTGTATCCTATTGTAAGTACAATGTGGGTCTTTGAACAAAACTGGGCTGCGGCGAAGTGAAAAACATGTAATTAAATTGTGTACTGATAATAATAGGTGTTTTTTGCACCTATGAAATACAAGAGCAATTACTAGCAAATTTCTGTATGGTAATATAAGTTCAAGATGGGTCTTTCAACAAAAATGGCCTGCGCCAAAGTGAAAAAAACCTAATTAAATTGTGTACGGATAATAAAAGGTGGTTTTTGCACCTATGAAATACACCTGCAATTACTAGCAAATTTCTGTATGGTAATATAAGTACAAGATGGGTCTTTGAACAAAAATGGCCTGCGCCAAAGTGAAAAACACCTAATTTAATTGTGTACGGATAATAAAAGGTGGTTTTTGCACCTATGAAATACAACTGCAATTACTAGCAAATTTCTGTATGGTAATATAAGTACAAGATGGGTATTTGAACAAAAATGGCCTGCGACAAAGTGAAAAACAACTAATTTAATTGTGTACGGATAATAAAAGGTGGGTTTTGCACCAATGAAATACAACAGCAGTTACTATATAATTTCTGTATCCTAATGTAAGTACAAGGTGGGTCTTTGAACCAAACTGGGCTGCACAAAATAAAAGGTACTATTTCACCTCAGGTGTGAGATGTGCTGGCCAAAAAACTAGTAAAAAAAAGCCATTTCAATGCAGGTTCAAAGCTGAGTCTGGGCTGCACAATATATACTCTTCTTTCAAAAGCCTGCGTGCCTGTGTTTGCCCCTCCCCCTCCTCCCTGCGGCTGTTCAGTGCTAGATACTTCTTTAAAAGTCTCAGCCTAACTAAGAACTGAAATTATCTAATCTACCTATGTTCTAATGTTCACAGCTAAAAGCATAGTTGTCTGTGTGAACAAAGAGAACTGTGTGTCTCTGAGCTGAGCTGTATTGAGGAGACATCTAGCACACGTCCTGCTCTAATAAGACACACTGATGCTGAACAGGAAGGGCTGTTCTATGCAAAACAAGGTCATGTGATTTTTCCAGCCAATGACAACCATACACATCACAGTCATGACGTTGCACACCCATCTCACCCTGCTCTATGCTCTAAACTGATTTGCCGGCCGCCAAAATGACAGGAAGCGCAGAAAATGGCGCGATAGTAATAGATTATGTGCAGATTTTCACCTAAATTATCGGTGAAAAGGGGTCGGCATCAGCCTTTGAAAATTATAGAGAGCTTAATAAAATCTGTAAAAAAGTGATAAAAGCAGCTAAAATTCAAAATGAAAGGCAGGTGGCCGAGGACAGCAAGACTAACCCCAGGAAATTCTTTAAGCAAATAAATGCCAAAAAGCCAAAGTCAGAGCAAGTAGAACCCTTAAAAACCTGTGATGGGGATCTGGTCACTGGTGACCAAGAGAAGGCAGAGGAACTAAATAGGTTCTTCAGCTCAGTATATGCTATCAATGAGATAGTAGTTGATGGGGTTGGGCCAAGTGCAGATGTAGGTGGTGCCAGTACTGTTAATACATCATCTGCTATAATTAATTGGCTCAGTATAGAAAAAGTCAAAGCCAAGTTAAATAAACTGAATGTGAACAAGGCTCCAGGCCCTGATGGCATTCCCCCAAGAGTTCTTAAAGAGCTCAGCTCGGTTATCGGTGTGCCCTGTACATGAGATTTAGAGATTCCCTGGTGACTGGTATAGTACCAGCAGACTGGCGCAAGGCAAATGTAGTTCCCATCTTCAAAAAAGGTTCCAAGTCTTGCCCGGGTAATTATAGACCAGTAAGTTTACATCTTTGTGGGAAAAATGTTTAGGGCTCATAAGGGACTATATACAGGAGTATATTGACAAACACAATATTATTAGTGAATGCATGGATTTACTAAGGACAGAAGCTGTCAAACCAATATGATCTGTTTTTATGAAGAGGTGAGTAGAAGTCTGGATAGCGGGGCAGCTGTGGATATTGTGTTTTTGGACTTTGCAAAGGCATTTGACATCACAGTCATGACGTTGCACACCCATCCCATTTCCGATCAACCTAAAAACCGTGCCGATTGCAACTTTGTCGATTATAATCGCTCATCCCTAGTGACCAGCTCCTTAGGCAGGCTATTCCACAGATTCATAGTTCTTACAGTGAAAAACGCTCTTCTCCTCTGGAGATTGAATCCTTTTTTCTCTAGTCGAAGGGAATGTCCCCTTGTCTTTTGACGGGCTTCACTTGAAATAATTTTTCCCCATACTTTTTTTAGGGACCGTTTATATATTTATATAAATTAATCATGTCCCCCTGAAGCCGTCTTTTCTCAAGACTAAATAAGTTCAATTCTACTAACCTCTCCTCTTAACTAAGATGCTCCATTCCCCTTATAAGTTTGGTTGCTCGTCTCTGTACTCTCTCTAGCTCCATTACGTCTCTTCCATAAACTGGGGCCCAGAACTGAACAGCATATTCTAAGTGAGGATGCTTTGTACAGCAGTAGAATTACATCCTTGTCCCGTGAGTCCATGCCTCTTTTAATACACGCCAATATCTTACTTGCCCTAGAGGCAGCTGATTGACATTGCATGCTGTTCTGTAGTCTAAGATCTACCAGAACGCCCAGATCTTTCTCAACAAGCGATTCTTCAAGTTTTTCTCCCCCTAGGACATATGATGCCTGTAGATTATTTCTACCCAGATGCAGAACTTTACATTTATCCACATTGAACCCCATTTGCCAAGTGGATGCCCAAGCACTAAGTGTGTCCAGACAAACGCTTAACAAACGCTTAAGAGGGACAGTGTCAAATGCCTTTGCAAAGTCCAAAAACACAATATCCACAGCTGCCCCGCTATCCAGACTTCTACTCACCTCTTCATAAAAACAGATCATATTGGTCTGACAGCTTCTGTCCTTAGTGAATCCATGCTGGCAATCACTAATAATATTGTGTTTGTCAACATACTTCTGTATATAGTCCCTTATGAGCCCCTCAAAAAATTTTCCCACAACAGATGTTAAACTTACTGGTCTATAATTACCTGGGCAAGACTTGGAACCTTTTTTGAAGATGGGAACTACATTTGCCTTGCGCCAGTCTCTTGGTACTATACCAGTCACCAGGGAATCTCTAAATATCATGTACAGGGGCACACCGATAACCGAGCTGAGCTCTTTAAGAACTCTTGGGTGAATGCCATCAGGGCCTGGAGCCTTGTTCACTTTTCAGTTTTTTTAATTTGGCTTTGACTTTTTCTATACTGAGCCAAATTAATTATAGCAGATGATGTATTAACAGTACTGGCACCACCTACATCTGCACTTGGCCCAACCCCATCAACTACTATCTCATTGATAGTATATACTGAGCTGAAGAACCTATTTAGTTCCTCTGCCTTCTCTTGGTCACCAGTGACCAGATCCCCATCACAGGTTTTTAAGGGTTCTACTTGCTCTGACTTTGGCTTTTTGGCATTTATTTGCTTAAAGAATTTCCTGGGGTTAGTCTTGCTGTCCTCGGCCACCTGCCTTTCATTTTGAATTTTAGCTGCTTTTATCACTTTTTTACAGATTTTAGTAAGCTCTCTATAATTTTCAAAGGCTGATGCCGACCCCTCTAACTTATTTTTTTTTAAATGGCCTTTTTATTGTTTATTGCCCTCTTAACAGAAGGTAGAAGCCATGCTGGTTTTAGTTTTAGTCGCTTATACTTGTTACCCATAGGAATATATTTTGCAATAAATTTCCCCAAAGTATATTTAAAGCTCCCCCATTTGGCTTCTATATCACTATTTGCTAATAGCTGCTCCCAGTCTAGGTCCTGTATTGCATCCTTCAATAAGGAAAACTTGGCCCTTTTAAAATTAAATGTTTTTGCCTTCCCGCTCTGTTTTTCTTTTTTCCAGAAAGACTTACTTTTGACTTACTTTTGGAAGATTTCTCCACAGCCAACATCGATAATTATGTGCACTCTGTCGGATACTACGCTGAGTTACAGTATGTGATGATCGATCTATTTTCTTTTTTGGTGCATGTTTGCATACACATCAACAAATAATGTCACACAGTGGTGTAGATAGAACTGTTGCCGCATGGGGCTGTTACCAAGTTTGCCGCCCTCTTTTATAGACCACCCCCCACACCACTTTCTAAACACTATAATCACAAGCAAGAAAGTGGAATTTCTGCAGAGACACACCTAATCACAGGGTCAGAGACAGGTGTACGCTCCCTTTTGCAATCAAAGGCAAGAGTACATTGCCACTACATAGTAAAGTATTAAAAAATAATACCTCTCCCCGTACCTCTCCCTAGCTCTAGGATCCTGTGTCTGGTGTGATTTGCATGATGTCAACATGAAGCCTACACCAGTATGCTGCTCCTGTTATCTCCTTGCCAAAAACTTAGGGCCTAAGCCTTAGGTTTTTGGCCAAGTAGATGTGGCTTTGACGAAAGTGTGATAACATTGCTGTATCATGCCATCTGTACCGCTCACTCCTGTAAGTAATAGGCATTGCCTTGACAGAACAGAAGTCAGTTGGCAGGGCAGGGAGTCGAAGGCTCCCTGTTCCAACATAGTTTTCTACAGTTGAAAAGACATGAAGGGTTCAGGCCTGCACAAAGATGTGCCCTCCGCAGATGGAACAATTAGTTATTACATGTAGAGTAACACATTTGGGTGAGGTGTTGTGTTATTTTATTCCTCAAATAAAGATCACAATAATTTAATAACTGCTATATGTTTACTAGTGTAATATTCCAATTGTTTTTTAGATATGAGTGTCATGGGTATGGTGGATTCGCTGGACCACCGCAAGCGATGATGACGTAAGCCACGCCAGGGAGCGGAGTCTAAGTAGCTCCCGGTATTCACCAGAGCCCACCGCAAAGCGGGATGTACTTGCTGCGGCGTGAGGCTACCAGGTCGCTACCCCTGACGTGACTTGTTTGCGATGGCGGCCGGGGTACTGCGTGGTAAAGAATCGTAATCCAGAGGCATAGTCGGGGACAGGCAGACGGTGAGGACAGGCGGCAGAGGTTCGTGGTCAGAGACGGGCAGAAGGTCAGGGCAGGCGGCAAACTGGCAAGTTCAGGAAACGTAATGGACGGATTGGTACACGGGTAATCAGGCAGGACTTCTAACACTCTCTAGACTAGGTAACGCACACCAACGAACTGGCAGAGAGTGCTGGGGGCGTATCCCTTTAATAGGACCAGCGACCGGCAAAAGACCAATTACCGGGACGCTGTCCCTTTAAATCCAGACCAGCCGTCGCCCGCGCCCTATGCCGGGACAGGCAGGATCAGCGTACAGAGGAGCGTGGACGGATAAGTGAGCCGGTACCCGGGCAGCAGGGGGGTGGTCGCGGGCAGCCGCGGCACCCGCGCCGGACCCCCTGCGGGTGCGGGGGGCAGTGGTGCCCGCACCAGCCCCCATTACAGTACCCCCCCCTTAGGTCTCCCCCTCTTTTTTTGGAACCTAGCGAGGAGGTCAGGAGACAGGTTGGACTCAGGTTTCCACGAACTCTCCTCCGGCCCGAACCCCTTCCAGTCAATAAGAAAGAACCGCTTCCCCCTCACTGTCTTCTCCGCCAGCACCTTCCCTTCGAGGGCCTCAGCACCAACACGGCTTGAGGAGAGAGACATGGAAGGCGTTCGGGACACGCAGATTAGGAGGCAAGCGGTAGCGGGTTTGGGAAAAAGGACACCAGGGTTATAGTAGCCAAAAGTACCCACACAAAGGGCCCAAACACTTTTAGGGGGCCCAACTTGGTTAAAATTTTTTAAAAAAATGGGGGGTGGCACTTGAAAAGGGATGGGGTACTTTTTGGGGGGGCAGAATAACCCCAAACCCTTCAACCCGGTTTTTTGTAAAATATGGGCGGGAAAAAGGCTCTCCGTTTACCTTTGGGTCGTCCCCAGGGACCTTTGGTTTTGCGGGGGTTGGAGGCCCATAGAAGGGCCTGTCGTGTGACTTGCCAGAGTGCCTTGATGTCCCTTACTTCGGCATCCATGGCAGAGACGTGACACGAGGTAGGCAGAGGGAGAGGCGGGCGGGGATGTAGCCCAAACAAAATGAAAAAGGGAGAGGCTCCAGCGGACTCCAAGTCTAAGGAATTGTACGAAAATTCCGCCCAGGGGAGGAGGAAAGACCAGTTATCCTGACGGGCAGATACAAAATGTTGCAGGTAGGTCCCCAAAACGTGGTTTACCCTCTCTACCTGCCCATTGGTTTGAGGGTGGTATGCAGATGAGAAGTCCAGCTGAACCTGAAACTGAGCACACAGAGCCCGCCAGAATTTTGACACAAACTGGACCCCCCTATCAGAGATGATATGCAACGGGAGCCCATGTAGCTGAAAAATGTGCTGGAAAAAGTGTTGGGCCAACTGATGAGCGGAGGGTAACCCGGGCAGAGGAACAAAATGAGCCATCTTAGAGAACCTATCGGTCACCACCCAAATGACCGTGTTACCCGAGGAGGCCGGGAGGTCGGTAACGAAGTCCATGGCTATATGGGTACAAGGTTTTTCTGGCACCGGAAGAGGCAGCGCAGGAGGTGCAGGCCAGAACGAAATCTCTAACATCTTGAGCGAGGGTGGGCCACCAATAATAGCGAGAGACTAATTGCAGAGACTTATGTACTCCCGGATGGCCAGCTGTTCGGGAAGAGTGTCCCCACTTCAGAATACTGCATGGCAGGGCGGACGTAGGTCTTCCCCGGAGGTAGATGTTTAAGATCCACGGGGGCCGCTGTGAGGAGACGTGCTGGAGGAATTATGTGCTGCAAAGGCAGCTCTGAGCCCACAGTGTCCGAGGATCTGGAAAGGGCGTCCGCCCTGACATTCTTCTCAGCAGCCCGAAAGTGAAGGAAAAAGTCAAAGCGGGTGAAGAAGAGGGACCACCTGGCTTATCGAGGATTTAGTCGTTGAGCAGACTGGAGATAAAGGAGGTTTTTGTGATCCGTGAAGATCTCGATGGGATGGCGAGCCCCCTCCAGCAAGTGCCGCCATTCTTCTAGGGCCAACTTTATGGCCAGTAGTTCGCGATCACCAATCGAATAATTTCGCTCGGCTGGAGTGAAGGTCTTAGAAAAAAAAACGCAAGTACGCAGTTTTCCAGAGGAAGTCTTCTGTAAGAGGATGGCGCCTGCACCCACTGAGGAGGCGTCCACCTCAAGGACGAACGGACGCTGCGGGTCCGGGCGAGACAGAACAGGAGCTGAAGCAAATGCAGATTTGAGGCGCTCAAAGGCTTCTTGAGCTTCTGGAGGCCAGGATTTGGGGTTGGCATTTTTCTTCGTAAGTGCCACCAGCGGGGCCACGAGCGTGGAGAAGTGCGGAATAAACTGTCTGTAATAATTCGCAAACCCCAGAAAACATTGGATAGCACGAAGGCCCACTGGTCGAGGCCACCGTAAGACTGCAGACAGCTTAGAGGGATCCATCTGGAGACCCTGAACCGAGATGATGTGCCCCATGAAGGGCAACGAGGTGCATTCAAACAGGCATTTCTCCAGTTTGGCATATAACTGGTGGTCCCAGAGACATTGGAGCACCTGGCGGATGTGGTGGCGATGAGTCTCTAGATCTGGAGAGAAAATTAGGATGTCATCTAAGTAAACGATAACACAGACATAGAGAAGATCTCATTGACGAAATTCTGGAACACCACCGGAGCGTTGCAGAGGCCAAACGGCATGACCAGATATTCAAAATGACCATCTCTGGTATTAAAGGCCGTCTTCCACTCGTCGCCTTCACGGATACGGATCAGGTTGTATGCTCCCCGTAAGTCCAACTTAGAAACATTTTTGCGCCCCGCAGGCGATCAAACAGCTCCGAGATCAGTGGGGATATTGATTTTTAATAGTAATTTTATTAAGTCCCCGATAATCGATACAGGGTCGTAGAGTACCATCTTTCTTTTCAACAAAGAAGAATCCGGCCCCCGCAGGCGAGGAAGACTTGCGTATGAAGCCCTTACGGAGGTTTTCCTGGATATACTCTGACATAGCCTTAGTCTCCGGGACGGAAAGAGGATAGACTCTGCCTCAGAGAGGAGTACTACCGGGTTGCAGATCAATAGGACAATCAAACGGCCGGTGCGGGGGCAGAGTTTCGGTCTGCCTTTCAGAAAAGACGTCGGCAAAATCCTGGTACGGAGTGGGCAGACTCGACAGAGGCTTCGTAGACTTTACAGAGGAGGGCCGAAGAGCAGAACGGAGAACCGGAAGGCATCGCGAGTGGCACGCAGGGCCCCAACGGATAATTTCGCCCGTGTTCCAATCCAAGGTTGGGGCATGGTCTTGCAACCAAGGAAGGCCCAGGAGGATTTCCGAAGAGGAACGAGGCAGAACCAGCAGTTTCAAAGTCTCCTTGTGTAGAGCGCCTATCTGCAAAGTGAGGGGCACCGTGCAGAACCGAATAGCGTCCTTTAGGCATTCGCCATTGACGGAGGAAACAAACATGGGTCTCTGCAGAGGGGTCACCGGGAGACGAAATTTGGAGACCAGAGCTTGGTACACGGGTAATCAGGCAGGACTTCCAACACTCTCTAGACTAGGTAACGCACACCAACGAACTGGCAGAGAGTGCTGGGGGCGTACCCATTAAATAGGACCAGCGCCCGGCAAAAGACCAATTATCGGGACGCTGGCCCTTTAAATACATACCGGCCGTCGCGCGCGCCCGAGGCAGTGGGTGCGCGCGCGGCGGCTGGGACAGGCAGGATCAGCGTACACAGGAGCGTGGACGGGTAAGTGAGCCGGAGCCCGGGCAGCAGGGGGGTGGTCGCGGGCAGCCGCGGCACCTGCGTCGGACCCCCTGCGGGCACGGGGGCGGCCGCGGGGGGCATCGGTGCCCGTGCCAGCCCCCATTACAATGAGAAGATTTAGTGTCACAAAAATATAATATTATTAGATATTAGAAGAGGTAACTTTTTTTAGTACCGTATTCTTGAATCTGGTGGGATGTAGTTACTTCAAAATACCGTATATACTCGAGTATAAGCCGAGTTTTTCAGCACAAAAAAAGTGCTGAAACATCTCCCCTCAGCTTATACTCGAGTCACTGTCGGCGCTCGGGCGCCGTGATGACCCGTGCGCCGACAGGGACACTTCAGTTATATGCGGCTCCTCAGGGAGCGCATATAACTGAACGCCGAGTGAGGGCACAGTGTCTGGGCGCTGCGCTGGCCCGAGCACTGTCCGCGATCCCTTCACCTATATGCGACTCCTCCGGAGCGCAACAGGTGAAGAGATACCACTGCGGAGCAGAGAGCGAGCGCTCCCTGCTCCGCAGTGGACTCTGGGCAGTCGCAGACTCGCGGCTGTCCGGAGTTTCCGGCACAGACAGAGTGTGTCATCACGCTGCGTGCGCGGCCTGATGATGTCACCCGCCTGTGCCGGCAAGAAGACAGAGCAGAGCGGAGAGCGCGGGAGACGGAGCAGCGGGGAGCCAGGTAAGTGATTGTTTTTTTATTTTGCCTATTATTGCCTACAGCCTGCCTATACCTGCCCTATACCTGCCTACAGCTGCCTATACCTGCCTACAGCCGGCCCTATACCTGCCTAAAGCCTGCCTACAGCTGCCTATACCTGCCCTATACCTGCCTACAGCTGCCTATACCTGCCTACAGCCGGCCCTATACCTGCCCTATACCTGCCTACAGCCTGCCTACAGCTGCCAATACCTGCCTACAGCCGGCCCTATACCTGGCCTATACCTGCCTACAGCCGGCCCTATACCTGCCCTATACCTGCCTACAGCCTGCCTACAGCTGCCTATACCTGCCCTATACCTGCCTACAGCTGACCTGCCCTATACCTGCCTACAGCTGCCTATACCTGCATACAGCCGGCCCTATACCTGCCCTATACCTGCCTACAGCTGCCTATACCTGACCTATACCTGCCTACAGCTGCCTATACCTGCATACAGCCGGCCCTATACCTGCCCTATACCTGCCTACAGCTGCCTACAGCTGCCTATACCTGCCTACAGCCGGCCCTATACCTGGCCTATACCTGCCTACAGCCGGCCCTATACCTGCCCTATACCTGCCTACAGCTGCCTACAGCTGCCTATACCTGCCCTATACCTGCCTACAGCTGCCTATACCTGCCCTATTCCTGCCTACAGCTGCCTATACCTGCATACAGCCGGCCCTATACCTGCCCTAGACCTGCCTATACCTGCCCTATACCTGTCTACAGCCGGCCCTATACCTGCCTACAGCTGCCTATACCTGCCCTATACCTGCCTACAGCTGCCTATACCTGCCCTATACCTGCCTACAGCTGCCTATACCTGCCTACAGCCAGCCCTATACCTGCCCTATACCTGCCTACAGCCTGCCTACAGCTGCCTATACCTGCCCTATACCTGCCTACAGCTGCCTATACCTGCCTACAGCAGGGCCTATACCTTACCTATACCTGCCTACAGCTGCCTATACCTGCCTACAGCCGGCCCTATACCTGCCCTATACCTGCCTACAGCTGCCTATACCTGACCTATACCTGCCTACAGCTGCCTATACCTGTCTACAGCCGGCCTATACCTGCCCTATACCTGCCTATACCTGCCCTATACCTGCCTATACCTGCCCTATACCTGTCTACAGCCGGCCCTATACCTGCCTATACCTGCCCTATGCCTGTCTACAGCCGGCCCTATACCTGCCTACAGCTGCCTATACCTGCCCTATACCTGCCTACAGCCGGCCCTATACCTGTCCTATACCTGCCTATAGCTGCCTATACCTGCCCTATACCTGCCTACACCCTGCCTACAGCCTGCTCTATTCCTACCTATACCCTGCCTACAGCCCGCCCTATACCTGCCTATAATCTGCTTATGGGGGACATATAACAGCCTATTACATGCCTATGGGGCCATATACGTGCCTTTTGGGACATATACCTGTCTATACCTGCATATAGCGCCATATATCTGCCTATAATTGCCTATGGGGGACATTAAACTGCCTATGTAATTTATTGGTATCCATTTTTATTTTTAAAATTTACCAGTAGTAGCTGCATTTTCTACCCTAGGCTTATACTCAAGTCAATAAGTTTTCCCGTTTTTTAGGGCAAAAGTAGGTGCCTCGGCTTATACTCGGGTCGGCTTATACTCGAGTATATACGGTACTTGTAAAATAATATGTTTTCCTATATACAGTGCTCAACCTATGGCAGCTACTTTAGGTTCTTTTAATAAATTGTCTTTCAGTAACTTTTATTAAACACATTGCTTTGATTTTCGAGCTACTTTTTTCTGTTTTCTCCATATTCTTACATCATTCTGTCAAACATATTTGTTTGTGTTGCTCTTGGATATGATATATAACTACTCTATTGATACATATATAAGCAATACTCATAACTGCGAGTTTTAAGGCAATGAAAATGGGCTTTTCTACTTGCTCTTTGTTGCTGAATATAGGCATAAGGCAGAGGGAAATAGAACGTTATGGGTTTAATTAGCATTGCAAGAGAGAGTGTATAAAACTATTCACTGAAGTTTCCTTAATATATGAAACTATTTAGCATATAAATGTCTCTTCTTGTATGCAGGTTTAAAGTTTTGTTATTTATACATTAATTATCATCTTACTCTTAAAGTATTTTTCTAAACCTGCTTTATGACTGATCAAACAGATGTATATTACTCTAAATGGTAATTTACTAAGTGCTTTTAGTCCTTCCAGGAAGTGCTAGGCTAGTTATTTTATTATGTTGCATATTCTCAATCTTCTAGGTATTTGTTGTGAGGAAATTGTCATCAAGCCATTTGTACACCACACAGTCGCTGGCTATAACATTAGCAAATGCAAAAGTGATATTGTTGTAGGAGCAGATTATGATATTTTATTTACAGAACAGCATATTAAGTAGAGAGCTAATCAAATGCATAATGAAAAGTCTTATTCCTGCTCAGAGCCAATGCATCAAGTGTCAAATGAAGGCTTTCCTTTGCTACAAGATGAATAAAGATCCTTGTAAATTGTAGTCATTCTTGCTGACAGTGTTCTCCCTCTGACTCCAATCGAATTTAATTTAGGCAGTTTTCTGAAGCTCCATAACTAATTGGCAGGTTCATTAATTTACTGTCCACTTTCTGTATGTATGACACTCAATGTGTGAACTGAATGATTTCTTGGTTCATTGGATTTGATTACTGAATTCTCTAACTTTAGTGAGTACACTATAATATGCATTTTCAAGTTTGAATGTATAGGGCATACTGTACATGACAGTAATTCAAGTAAATTGTATAATCACATATAATTAAAAACATTCATGTTTTCTGTAGTATATACAACTCTATAACTTGACCTTATTTTCTGCTTTTCTTTCTCGATGTTCACAAAAAACAAGCCATGTCAAGATAGAACACTCAGATTTTGTAGATTTTGATTACTATAGCTTTCTTTTTTATTTCTCGTAACTGGATTGTAGGTTGATGAGTAGTGTTGAGCGATTGCGTGGGTACGAATCGATCGATAGTCGATATCGGCCGCTATCGATAAGTTTTTCGATAGTAGCATATAAAGAGCGATTACCATTAAAGTCTATGGAGAGCAACAACACCTTCATTATTACACCCAAACAAGGGTGGAGAAGCTGAAATTAACTCCACCAACAGTCAAATCGATACGTGCTACATCTTAGGCAACACACTTAGGTTATAAAAGTCAAAAAAAAAAAGTCACAGACCATTCACAAACCCTGTCTTGTACCACAGACTGACCCTTAAACCTCATCACCCACAAATTAAAAAGTGCCAGAAGGCAGTATGATTTGAACCATCATGTTTTCTTGAACTGGACATTGAAAATCCCTGTCCTGGAACGCAGCATGACTCCCCAAAACCTGCATTACCCCCAATTTAAAAAGTGCCGCAAAAAGGGGTCTTTCAACCACCATTTTATTGAACTGGACACTAACTATATCTGTCCTGTACCGCAGAATGACCATTAAACCTGTCTGCCCACATTTAAAAAGTGTCAGAAAAAGATCCTTTTTCAACCACCCATTTTAGTTGAACAAAAATGACTAACTGTCCGTGCCCAAGCAGAC
>JAODAL010028828.1:0-52673 GCA_025379985.1 Phyllomedusa bahiana | reverse complement strand
GTCGGGGGGATAACAGAATCGGACTTACCCCGAGATTTTAATATTTCAGTTTCAACAGCCACATCGTCAAACGCAGCCGCAGTAAAGTGGGGTGGCACAGGGGACCCTGTAAGATCTGGATGCAACGGAAGGTGCCAAGGAGCGTCTGCCAGTAGGGCGCCGAGATCTGCATATCAGGACCTGCGGGGTCAGTCCGAGGCGATGAGAATAGCAGGTACTCTCTCGGACTTGAGGCTCTTGAACGCTCGAGGAAGAAGATGCCAAGGTGGAAAAAAGGTAGATCAGAGCAAACTGACTCCAAGGTAGGACCAGCGCATCTACTGCTAGTGCCAGGGGATCCCTGGCCCGGCAACTCAGGAGTTGGTGATTGAGGAGAGATGTAAACAGATCGACATCTGGCGTCTCCCACTTCTGGCAAAGGAGATCGAAAAACCTCCGGTAGAAGATCCCACTCCCTGGAGTCGACGGAGATGATCGGCCAACCAGTTCTCCACCCCTGGAATGAAAATCGCCAACAAAGTCTGCACTGATCGCTCTGCCCAGTGAAGGATCCTCGCAGCTTCCCAGCTTCTGGTGCCAACCTGATAATTCAGGTAGGTCACT
Organism: Phyllomedusa bahiana; assembly: GCA_025379985.1. Classification (NCBI taxonomy): domain Eukaryota; kingdom Metazoa; phylum Chordata; class Amphibia; order Anura; family Hylidae; genus Phyllomedusa; species Phyllomedusa bahiana. Next base: position 52,070 of record JAODAL010028828.1, on the reverse strand, counting down.
GCCGTGGTGTTGTCGGACAGAATCCGCATTGGGTGACCTCAAATAAGAGGGGACCAATGTGATCACTAGGAAAATGTCCCGGAGCTACAGAACTTTGAAGATCGGATTCCTTGAGGGACCAGCGACCCTGAGCCGAAGACTGCGCCCTACCCCGATGCACTGGCGTCTGTGGTGATGATCAGCCATTGCGGGGACAGACACTACTTCCCCTGAGGCAATGCACTGGAGACTAGCCACCAGCCCAGGTCGACTCGCACCCAGGGAGACAAACTACTGCATCTAGGTAAGAGTAAATGCACCTGCTCTTCATTACGCTCATCGAGCTCAAATCCAAGCACGGAAACATATGAATCCGGAACCACGGCTTCTAGTGAGGATATTTTATTGAAAATATACGTGCAGCGGTACAGACATGTAACTTGATGGCATATAGCCAACGCGTTTCGGGCCACTTGTGCCCTTGTTCACGGCAAATTAAAAGTGTAACATACATCTCTTAAAAACAAATGCCAACCAATTAGCAAGCTTGCATAATTGTGACGTTAGACCTGACGTCATGACCAATCACAGGGCAGATTTTACGTAATAATATAGGGTTTTCTATTTTAACCCTGTGACCTATTTCAATATATTAGCAGTAGGTCATTTCTGTAATTTAACCCTAGTGGAGCCCTAGTGTTCAATTTTAGGATCCAGTAAGCTTCCCTTTGACGTAGTCTATTTTCCCAATTACCTCCACGATATGGTTTTTTTAACTAGTTCTATTCCATAAAACCTTAGGCTCATGGTATTGCCTCCATGAGCTTCTAAAAAAATGCTTGGCAGCACCAGATGTTTGGCCTGTATTTCTTTTGATGCTTTGCAGGTGTTCACTTATTCTAGTTTTTAATTTTCGAATAGTGCTGCCTACATATTTTTTGCAGCATATTACACATTCAATGATGTACACAACATGGTGGCTTTCACAATTTAAAAACTGTTCTATGTGGTAATTTTTCAATTCAGATGCATCACTAACTATATTAGTTTTTTTAGTGATATTACATAAATTGCCTCGAACACCTCCACATGCAAAAAAGCCCTTTAGGGAAAGCCATGTTGTGTGTACATCTTTTTGTTTAAAGGCACTCGGTGATATTTCATTGCCCACTGTTCTTCCTCTTTTTGGGACACAGCCTATACCTTTGTCTAATATCTCTGACAAAATAGGATCTTGTCTTAGGATACCTATATTTTTATAGAACAAAGTTTTTATTTCTTGAAAATTTCTACTGTAAGCTGTAGTAAATATTGCTTTTTGTCTCATATTGGATTTCTCCTTTTTGTGTTTATGGACATAATGGAGTAAGTGTGACTGAGATTTTGACTTTACTTTGTTCTTAGCTGAAATTAGGGTTTTAATTTTGTATCCTCTTTGGAGTAATCTTTGGTCTATTTGTGCTTCTGCTTTTTGATAGTCTATATCTAATGTGCATGTACGTTTTGCTCTTAGATATTCTCCATAGGGTATTGCTTCGATGGTTTTCGGTGAATGACAGCTGTTAGCCCTTAAAATAGTATTGCCTGCCCCTGGTTTACGATATTGGGTGGTCACAACTTGTCCCATTTTGGCATCGCCCTTAAGGAGAATATCTAGAAATGGTATACTATCCTTATTCCAAACACTGGTAAAATGGAGATTACATTCATTAGTATTGATATAATCCATAAAGGGTTGTATGAGCGCTACATCGCGACCCCATATAAACAATCTGAATTGAAAAATTACCACATAGAACAGTTTTTAAATTGTGAAAGCCACCATGTTGTGTACATCATTGAATGTGTAATATGCTGCAAAAAATATGTAGGCAGCACTATTCGAAAATTAAAAACTAGAATAAGTGAACATCTGCAAAGCATCAAAAGAAATACAGGCCAAACATCTGGTGCTGCCAAGCATTTTTTAGAAGCTCATGGAGGCAATACCATGAGCCTAAGGTTTTATGGAATAGAACTAGTTAAAAAACCATATCGTGGAGGTAATTGGGAAAACAGACTACGTCAAAGGGAAGCTTACTGGATCCTAAAATTGAACACTAGGGCCCCACTAGGGTTAAATTATAGAAATGACCTACTGCTAATATATTGAAATAGGTCACAGGGTTAAAATAGAAAACCCTTTATCATTACGTAAAATCTGCCCTGTGATTGGTCATGACGTCAGGTCTAACGTCACAATTATGCAAGCTTGCTAATTGGTTGGCATTTGTTTTTAAGAGATGTATGTTACACTTTTAATTTGCCGTGAACAAGGGCACAAGTGGCCCGAAACGCGTTGGCTATATGCCATCAAGTTACATGTCTGTACCGCTGCACGTATATTTTCAATAAAATATCCTCACTAGAAGCCGTGGTTCCGGATTCATATGTTTCCGTGCTTGGATTTGAGCTCGATGAGCGTAATGAAGAGCAGGTGCATTTACTCTTAGCTGTGAGTCTTTGCTGTGGAGCTGCAGCACGTCCGTGCCGGGCATCGTTAGTATTTACACGGGATTATAAACACCGAGGAATACCAGAAGAACTGAAGGTGAGCCACAAATCTACATGAACTGTGTTACTTACTGCATCTAGGGTCAGTGGAGACCCGTCCCACCGAGACAGTATCGCCCGCTGAAGAGGGCGAGAATTAAACTGTGCAAAGGCCACAGCCTCGAAGGCAGCCACCACCCTGTCGAGAACCAGTATGTGAGTGCGGAGGGTATATGGGGAGCAATGCAGAAGCAGAGAAACGTCTGACTGCAGCTGCTGGATCTTCCCTGGTGGAAGAAACACTCTGGTCAACTGAGTGTCGAGAATCATCCCCAGAAACTCCATCCTCTGCGATGGGATCAGACATGACTTATCAAAATTGACTATCCACCTGAAGCGCACCAAGATGTCTAGGGTGATCCTGATGCTGTCCAGACAGGTGCGACAAGGAGCCTTCACTAAAAGGTAGTCTACATACGGGATAATGGTCATGCCCCTGATGAAGAACTGCCATCAAGGGCGCCAGGACCTTTGTTTAGACCCTTGGTGCAGTTGCGAGGCCGAACGGCAGAGCTCTGAACTGAAAGTGCTGCGAGCCTACCGCGAAATGCAGAAACCGCTGGTGGGCCTGGGAAATAGGGACGTGCAGATAAGCATCCTTTATGTCTATGGTGGCCAGAAATTCACCCTGCTCCAGAGAAGCCATCACCGACCTGAGCGACTCCATGCGGAAACCGGGAACTTGCACATACCGGTTGAGCTCCTTAAGATCAACGCCAGCCACACTGAGCCGTCCTTTTTGGGGACCATAAAAAGGTTTGAGTAAAAACCCAGAAAACGCTTGGACTGGCGAAATCACTCCTTGGAGGAGGGAGCGGATTGCCACCGGGGTGGGCCCAACACGCTAGTTCCGCCTAGTGTCTACCTCCCAAGGCAAGGGCCTATACCCAAGGTGCTGTGTCCCCCAATGACATTGGCAAAAAATAAAATTTAATGAGATTAGATTGAAAGATCAGTACTTAAAGATAATTTGGTCCATACTATGTAACAAGGGAAATTTAATATTTGGAGGCAATAAAGCTGTAAAACAATATTAAATTCACAGCATGTGAGGTCACAGTCATATCAACATAAAACTAAAAATAAGAGCAAGTTCAGACATAGCAAAAATCCATCATGGAATTTACTTCAAATTACAGATAAGCCAAGGATATTACTCTTTGTATTGCAAAGGTCGAAGTGTGTCCACAACATAATTGACATTCTGTGAACACGAAAACCTTGTTCATATGTATAGTACCGACTTTAGAAGCTGCAATGCAAAAAAATGGCAGCTCTACCATGCTTAAATGTGGCCTTAGACTAATCGTTGCACAGATGAGAATTTGCTAAAACCAAACATTTATACTTATGTGACACCTGTAACTTGTCGATGATTTCCTGTTTAGTAATTTCAACCAATTGTGCATTTTCTACTGCGAAGGCAGGGAATGAAATGACCGAAAGGACTCCAGCATCAATCTCCTTTGACGTAGAGGCTCTTGGAAGCATTGATTGCAGAATAGACTTAGTGGGAAAAAAGAAACAAAGTCACTACACAATCCAGAAGCTGCAAGGATCAAAAGGACAAGACCAATCACCGTACCTGGCAATGCTGAATCTCATCGGACAAGACATGTATAACTGACTGAGGACCTCCTTTGGCACCAAACAAATTCAATTCATCCAATGTCTCAAGAGCAGCCTGAAAGAAAAACAGTAAAAATTGTTTAAAAACAAAATTCTGCATACCGGTTAAGAAACTGCAGTGTCTTCTCAGCTTGGTAGAGGAGACGGTAAGTGTATTGGTGTCCCATTTGCCAGTACCCGAAAAAAAGCATAAAACTTTTAAACTATTTAGCAGAATACAACAATCTCTATACTGCACATACCTTACTCAATGAGGGGTGGGTGAAAAAAATAAAAAAAAAAAAAAAATCAAGGCATGTTTATGTTCACATGGCGTGCTGGATTCGTTTATATATATTTTTTGGATCCCAAAAAATGAAAATATGAAAAAAAAAAAAAAACACACAACCACATTCAAAAGCGCTGCATAAATAGTGTTTGAATGAGTTTTGGTTGCAGCAGAAATACACCCAATAAGATGTCTGCTGCGTCAAACAGATCAAGAATTGACATGTCAATTCTTTGAATGGATCCAAAACATGCATCAGTGATCACTCGTTTGACTGCTGATGCAGGTTTTATACTGAAAGCAATGTAAAAAAAAAAATCACACTGCGCATTGAGTCCATAACACGGATCCAAAGATCTAAAAACATATCCCAGCACGGAGTCCACACGCTGTGTTGGTGAATGTGATGGTTAAAGTAAGGTCATGTTCACACTGCTTATTTTGGGACATATCTCGACCCGTATTTCACGCCATACTGCGCAAATTAAGGGCTGAAATACGTCCCAGTCATTACGGTAACCCACGGTTCTCAGAGAACTATGGACTACGGCTCCTCTCCCTGCTCGCACAATACGGCGAGTGGGGAGAAAGTGACATGTCAATTAATCACGGCGTATTTCGCACCGGAATAATGAACGTCTATGGGGCCGGCGGGCTGCCGGCCTCCCCGCTCCGCACACGCGGCATAATTGCGGGCAAAATACGTGCCTGCAAGTAAGCCGTGTCAACACAGCCTAAGACAGACTGAACTTACAGGGCAGCATTTTTTATTTTTTTTTTAAATCTGACGTGTCACTTTATGCGAGAATAACGTTTCGATACTTGAACCTATCCATGTGACGGACTGTTTTCTCGTAACACATTGTGCTTTAAGTTCTAAAGAAATTTTGGTCCATACAACCATTATTTGCGAAAAATCTGAAAATTTAGCAGAATTTGACATTTTCAAAGTTCAAACCCATATGCAAGCAAGATTGTTATTCCATACAAAACAGTTTATAACTAGTGTTGACCAAACGTCTACTCAATGTTGGCATCATTTTTTTACATTTTTAAATTTAAGGACATTAGGCTTTAGTAGTAATTTTTCACATTTTCAAGAAATTTTGCAACTTTTTTTTTTTTGGGGCGGACCAGTTCTGACATGGCTTTGAGGTGGCCTGTATGTTAGATATCCCTATAAAATCACTCCATCTAAGAAACTACACCCCTGAAAGTTCTCAAAAACAGCATTTAGATAGTTTATTGGCCCATTAGGTGTTTCACAGAAATTAAAGCAAAATGGAGGTGAAATTTTAAAATGTCACTTTTTTTTTTGCATATTTTAAATTTTTATCCATTATTCATTGGAACAAAGTAGATGGGAACAGGGAAATGCCACTCAACATCGATTCACCCCCCCCCCTTCCATTTCTGCCATTTTTAGAGATATCCCATATGTGGCCTTAGTGCATTATTTGGGTCAACCACAAGCCCCAGAATAGAGGAGCACCTACTGGACCTTGGGTTTGCATCTTCATTACGATTAGGTGCCATTACAGGTTTGCGGTCACCCTAAGGGGCTAAAACTTAACACCCCTAAAAAGACCCTATATTTTTCCCCCTCAAATATGGTTTCCACCATGTGGGTACTTTACCTTTCTCCATTGGGACTTGTATAAGTGGTCTTATGATCACTGATACAATGGAGAGAAGTACCTAGCAGTACTACTGTATATTGCTCTCCATGGTAACTGTCACTCACTATCCCCAGCCATGCCCACAGGGAACAGCCGGGAAGAGAGACGTCACAAGACCACCCAGGCGGCTTCCCTGACAGCCGGGAAGGCATCCAAGCCCTCCCTCTGCCTTTACCGCAGCTGTTGTGATTGTTTGCGGCAGCTAAGGGCTTAATTGCCCGCGGCTGGGGCTCACAGCCTGGGGCCAGCTGTAATATACATTTGGTCCCATATTGCAATTGCTCGGGCCCCACTTGAGAGCTTGCACAATGTCCAGGACATACCTGTATGTCCATTGTATAGGTATGTCCAGTGTTGGGAAGGGGTTAAGTGCAAATAGAAAACTATTTGCGTTCAAATCTGCTTACCTTGGCCATTCCAACAGAACTGGCATTAAGCTCAGCGATGCCTTGGTTTGTTTTGTCACCGCGTTCCCAGATTCCATAATCCTACAGAAAACCATATCACATTACATAGTAGTCCAAGTATATATTAAGTTATTCTATATTAAGTGCACTCCCCAACTTACAGCCGTTTTATATGCTGCTTCTATGTAAAACACCAAATTCTGAATAAAAGTCACTTCATCCAGTGTGTAGATTATATGGAGACCTTGAAAAAGGAATAGTAATACAATAGCATTAGAGGTAAGATCTGTGGATTCAAATGAATATACATTAATACACAAAAGAAGAATTCCAATGTTTAAAAGGAATCTACAAGGCCTGGTAAGGATATGGCTAGGAAGATTAGAACTGGGCATGGACTTCAGAATGCTCACTTGGCTGACTGCCCTCTGTGATGGGACCAGACGCCTTCTTACATGTACAGGGCTCTCCCAACTAGAATTGGCAGAGACCTTAATATGCTTTAATGATGGCAGGTATGACTTCTAGTTGTCTACATTTTTTGTAATTCTCGAAGTCACCAGCATGCTGTTAATCTTCAGATACCTTATAAAAGGAAGATGCATGTGGTGTAGATTTATTGGTCCAAAGATAGCATTTGTTATGACACGGAGTTAGGAAATTACTTAAAAAAGGTTTGATGTGGAATTAAAGGAGTCACAAGCAGCTTTACACGCTACCTTTGTCAGGCTGTGGGTGGTTCTATAGCAGTGATTATTATATTTAGCTGTAAACAAAGCTACAAGTGCGCTGAGGAGCGAAAACAAGTGCTTATCTGTAAACAAAAGCTAATCTCGTTAGAGATAGACGGAGCTCACTCTTGGAGCAGACTATGGTGACGTCACTCCCTGTGCTTTGTGCAAGCAAAAAGGAAGACTATGGACAGGTAACCACAAACCTGTGTGCATGCAGAGCAGATACAATCTCTTCTCTCATGACCAAGGTGAAAATCAATGTATTTAGAAAAAGTCTTCAATTACCTGTCTGTAAATGTTTGAAGCCAATTTGTTTAGCAGAAAACAGCTGTAGGAAGTTTTATTTTTAAAAGAAACATTTGTCAAATATATTGAATAAACCTTACATTTTCATATATATATATATATATATAATATATATATAATATAAAATAAATAAATATTTTTATATTTTTTTTTTTTTTTATTTTATTTTTTTTTTTTTTTGGGGGGGGCAGAGGAATAAGGCAATGGATTTGATTAAAAATAAAATAAAAAAATCACAATTTGTGGCTTATTCTTTTTTTGGTGTAATTTTTACTGAATTTGTGCTCTAGATGTGACAGGATCACTAATCTTGCAGATCGGTACAATTTTGGGAATACCAAAGTTTTTTTTTTCCCATGTTTGACTGCTTTTGTACAATATATAAACACTAAGTTTTTGTGTTGATGTAGTCTGCAAACCAGAACACTGAACTTTTGCATAATCCGAGCCTTAAAACCCAACTGATCCTTTGCTGGGGAAAAACTGTTACGGGGGCTGCCATCAGCATTGCAGTCCTTTATTCTAGGACAGCTACAGGTTGAACACCCTCTGAGTGTATACTAGTCAATGCTATCACTTCATGAAATGGGAATGTTAATTTAGTAATATTCATTAATTTTACTAACCATAATTATTTACTTTAGGAAGAATCTGCACACAGATCAGTCAATATAGTAACAGAGTTAAACTATACATCCTGTAAAATGAGCAAACACTGCTCTAAAGTGAGGGCTAATAAAGGAGACTGGCACTGTACTTCTGAGTCCACTAGAAATCAATCTACAATTCAGCAGATTTAGCACAAAGATATATATATGATACCTGATGCAGTCATCTGTGCCAGGAACAGCAGATAAAGTGACGTAGCATCAAGCTGTAAGTGACCCCACTGATCATCTCCTACTACGGTGGCACAAGTGCGTGTGTTATACTTGGCATGCAGGCAATCCCTCGTGCTCTGGCTGTATTTAAACTCTTCAACTTTGGACATCTAAAAATAAAGACAAAAAAATCAGTGTCACGAGCAGAATACAGTGCATGTCTTTTACTGGAATAAATATGACAGCATGAGGGGTAGACCGGAGGACCAGCCCAAACCCCGATTGTGTGTGCTGTATTGATCCTATATATTGCATAGCATCAGGGTGTTCATCCAAAACAAAGCTGGGGACATGCTTGAAGCTGAGCGATGGGCACTGACAAGACTGGGCATTATTAATGTAATTATTTTAATGTGCATGGGTGCCTTGCTACTTATTAAATGTTCATGAAAAGAGGCATGACTGACATTCTTGATGAACCTTGTTCAGGGAGCAGAGAAGATTCTGCAGAACAACCCTGGCAATGGCAATCTTCTCTTTTGAAATAAACATCTGAAATTGGCAAACATGCAAGCCCAGCTTGACGGGAAAAAAAAAAAAAAAAAAAAAACACACCACACACACACACACACCCCCCCAAGACCAGGCTATTTACCTATATTATTTTAACAAAGGAAAAATACATAATATTTCCAGGAAATTTACACCCTTTTTACATTTTGTTTCCCAACCACATTTTACGGACCTTATTCCCCCCATGCATTTGCTACTCCTATAGTAAAGTAACATTCACCAACGTCGCTTCTGACTAAATTTTGGTTGAGGCTCAGTTTATACTACACTTTTCCCTAACCCTTTTCTTGCAACTCACACCCAACATAACAGGGTTTAAAGAAAGTGCATAAAAAAATTCAGGTTTGTGGATAAAGTTGGATGTCAAATCCAAAAATTAAAAAGTGGGCCAGCACCGAATTCCAAAATCAACGCCAATCGAAGCAATGCAACAAACCGTCCATAGGCAAGATAGGCCCAACACTCGCCTCTAAATGTCCAAAAAATAGCAAAACATAGCACAAAAACTTATTAAACCCAAAGTATAAAAATTTCGAAATTCGCTCTAAATTATAAATTTGGGAAAAAGCTGTTTGTACTGAGCCGAAATGTCGCACATTTTTGTACTTTGGATTCTAATAAAGATTTTTGATGCTGATGTCCTCTTGCTATTTTTTTGAAGCTGCATGTCAAGTCAGAACCCTAAATGTAGCATTTGTTTTAAAAAGGTAGTAAATATTTTCCCAAAAAAATAATCCTAAACTTTTGCTGAAACTCTCCTTTCCAACACAAAAAAAACTTTTTTTTTTTTTTTTTTTTTTTAAAGGGTACAATGTCAAGGCATGATAAAAAAAAAATATATATATTTTTTTTTTTTTTTTTTCTACAAACATTTAAATTGTAAAAAAATTTTGTCATCACGGGGGCCCTTGGTGACCCGCAGTTGACTTTTTTTCCCAAGTCCCTGCAGCCATTCATTCACAGGTGGGAGCAGCCACATACTGAATATACCACCTGTGACTGACACAGCCTGTGATTGGCTGCAACATGATGAACAGGGAAGTCATCTTTGACGGGAACCCCGGGTGGTTGCAGAGGGGAAAAAAGTGTTAAACCAGGTCTGCCCCCCCCTATCATGTCCCTATAAACTAAATACAATTCCAGTATTTTTTTTTAAATTTTGCCCGGTTTTTGCTGGTGTGTTTGTGATAATTTTAAAATATATATATATATAAAAATAAATATATATAAAAATATATATATATTTTTTTTAAATATAAATGCCCCAACCCGCAGTGGGACCCAGGTTCACATTGTGTTTTTTCAAAATGTTTTTTTGTGCAGAACTATACGTTTCATCTGGGATAATTGCTTTTAACTAATAGGGAGGGGAAAGAACCTCCATTTTGGTTTCCTGCACCTCACCCATTTCACAGCGTTATAAATGCACTTGCAAGGTTGTGTTTTTTTTTTTTCTCTCTCTCTTGATAATAAGGCGGGTTTCCCAAAAGGCCTTAATTTTGGTCTATTGAGAGGGAAAAAATAGCGTAGCCCACCCGACCTGAGATCACGTTACAAGTTCGTGGGTGGCTTAAGCATTTTTTGATCAAAAACATGTGAACTAAGAATCTCAACGTTTTTTTTTTTGTTATTGGCACACCCCTTCAATGGGGGACTATAGTAGAAGGTGGTTCAGTTTTCCATTTTTCCTCATTTTTTTACCAAACCTCTCTCACGTTTAACCCGCAGGGGGGTAGCTACAGGGGTTCAGAAAGCAGTCCCTCCCCCGGGCCTGGATCTGAGGGGGCCCAAAACCCCCGCCCCATAAGAAACGCGATTTTAAATGGCACTGGTAATTGAGGGCCCCATTTCACTTTTTGCACTAGGGCCCAAAGGCTTGAAGTTACGCCTCTGACCTCAGTGAAGATCCAAAATTTAGGTGCCATTAATCAGATTCTGCTTTCTCATCCAAAATAGACTCTGCAGACAGAGAATTACTTTCCTCAAAACATGAAATTGTGACAAAAAATGACTATAATGCCCGATAACTACATCTATAACTAGATATTGGACCAGTGGCCAGAGCCTAAGAAAAGAAAAAACAAAAAGGAACCGAAGAATTCCTCCAATCCAGCTTACGTTGCAAAAATCGGCATATTTATTAAGGATTCGGTACAAAAGGGATAAAATACAGTTAGCGAGGCAGAGCTAACGTGTTTCGGGCATATTGCCCTTGTTCACAGCATAACACAAATCTGACGAATGCTCAAAATATATACATATATGGGCGTGTTTTCATACGTCATTTCCTGGATAAGCAATCAATTTAAATGTGCATAGACCGTTAAAAAAACAACACACAACATAACAATTCAACATCCCATGGCTTAAACCTAAATATATAACAATAAATCGTTACGTTTAATTAATCCGTTTGGGCTCTGGTTTTCAACTCCCAAACCCAAAAAGGGTTTTTCCCCGCATGCGGACCAAGCGCTCCCAATCACCTCCTCTTGGGGTTTAGAAAACCTTTTCTATGACAGGAAAACAGAAAGAAGTAAGTACACCTAAATGTTTTTCAAAGAAATGTTAAACGCGCCTGCCCTGGTGTGCAGATTGTTTTTTAATCCAGCCAAATGTTCATATATGCGCGTTTTAATTTTTTTAAACTGCTTCCTACGTAAGATTTGTTACATTCATGCAGTGTATCAAGTAAACCACAATGGTGGCTATCGAAAATTGGAAAAACCCTTTAATTTTGTAAACTTTATCTATATTGGTATTTGATTCAAATGGGGTTACTTTCTTGTATACTGACACACATTAAAAACCTATTCCCTCCACAGGTGAAAGCCTCTATCGAAAGGCCATGTTTTATTTATTAATGGATTTACTAGAAAAAACACTTTTAGATATTTGGTTTCCCGATAGTTTGATTCCTTTTTGGTACACACTCTCTCCTTGTTCTATGATCTGGATAATAATTTCGCCCTGTCTTAAAAATATTTAAATTTTTACAAAAAAGTTTTTGATTTTCAGTAATCAGAACTATAAGGGTAGAGAAGGAATTTGGGATTAAAAAAATTTGCAAAATTTTAAACCCAATTTTAACATCTCGGGTTTTTTTAATAATTTTTTCTTGGTTTCCTTTTTTTGCTTTGATTTTAGCTTTTATTATTTTTTATTTTGTGTATTCCTCTTTGAATTAATTTTTCAGTTAATACATTCACTTCTCTTTCAAATCCTCTTCTTCTAAAACAAGCCCGCGTGCTCTTATAAACTCTCCCACTGGTATGGCATTAAAACGTATGCATAGAATGGGGTTACTGGTCTGCCTCTTAAAACGTGTTACTGCTAAATTGGCTTGTGAGATTATATGGTTTTTAATTTTCTTTGTTTATCGCATCGCCTTTCTGAATTCCAAATCAAGAAATGGAATTTTTATTTTTCTCCGACAGTATGTGTAAAATGCAAATTAAAATAATTGCCATTTACATAGGTGATAAACTTGGTAATGTGACGCCAAAATTCACCTCCCAAACCGGAAAATTAAAACACGTCACCCTATATATCGCCCATACCAAAAGTATCAGAACTATAGGATTTTGTTACGTCAAAAATAAAATTGGGCTTTCCCACCATGAAACAAATAAATTTGAAATTTGTGGGCGAAGAAGTGCCCCCGTAGGAGCCCCGGTTAATTGTATGAAAAAATCATTATCAAAAGAGAAATAGTAACAAAACATTAAATTCATTAGCCCATATTTGTTGATCACAATTTCCATTACTTACTCCTTCAATAACTTTATCTTCAAAGAAATTTTTTTTTAACAGTCAAAGATCTTACACATCTATTCACATCTAATAGAGTATCAAACAGGTCAAATCTACGTGTTGGAATAAAATTGAGTCCTTTTTCAAGTACCTGACCTTGTGCAAAATTCACAAAGCTTATGGAGGAGGGTCTAAGATTAGGCGCTATAACACAAAAACAACGTCAGTTTTTAGAGGTTAAAAATCCTAGGATCCAGCAATATATGGTATCCCAAAAATTCATAAGGATGTTTTCCCTCCCCCTTTGGCGTCCTATAATTTCAAGTAATGGTAGCATAGGAGAGCGCCTAAAGCTTTTTGGATAGATAGGTTTCTTCAACCTATTGTCCCAAACATCACCTGGCTACCTGAAAGATAGTTCCTCTGTTCTGAGGTCTTTTAAAGAATTTACAATGTCATCCAGTTTACACTTGGCTTAGTTTTGGACATAGAAAGCCTTTATTCCAAAACACCACAATATCAAAGTTCATGTTGCTTACAACATCATTTGCAAAGACATAGTTCTTATGATGAACGTTGCAGATTTTCATTTTAGAAAGCGTAGATTTTTTGTTACAGAACAACTATTTTCTCTTTGATAATGATTTTTTCAAACAATTAACCGGGGCTCCTACGGGGCCACTTTTTCTTCGCCCACGATTGCAAATTTATTTGTTTCATGTGGGAAAGCCAAAATTTATTTTGACGTACAAAATCCCTTTTAGTTACGATATATCTGGTAGGCGATATATAGATGACGTTTTAATCGTCTGGGGGGGGAATTGGCGTCCATACCAGAAATTTATCACCTATTGTAAATGGCAATTATTTTTAATTTGCAATTTACCATACTGTCGAGAAAATAAAAATTCCATTTCTTGATTTGGAATTAGGTGATGCAGATAACAAGAAAATAAAAACAAGATTATATCACAAGCCAATTAGCGGTAACACGCTTTTAAGAGCAACAGTAAAACCCTTCTATGCATTTCGTAAATGCCATACCAGTGGGAGAAGTTTATAAGAAACACGCAGGGCTTGTTCAAAGAAGAGGATTTTGAAAGAGAAGTTTATGTATTAACAAAGGGTTAATACAAAGAGGATACACAAAATAAACAAAATAATAAAGCTAAATCAAAGCAAAAAAGAGAACACAAGAACAGTTATTAAAACCCAGAGATGTTAAAATTGGGTTTAAAAATTTGCAAACATTTTTTAATCCAATTACCTTCTCTACCCCTTATAGTTCTGATTACTGGAAAATCAAAAACATTTTTTGTAAAAATTTAAATATATTAAGACAAACGAAATATTATCCACATCATAGAACAATGAGTGAGATTTGTACCACATATGAATCAAACTATCGGAAACCAACTATCTAAAAGTGTATTTTCTAGTAAATCCATTAATTATAAAACATGGCTCTCATAAAGCTTTCACCCCTGTGGAGGGAAATAGGTTAATGTGTGTCAGTATACAAAAAAAGTAACCACATTTGAATCAAATACCAATATAGATAAAGTTACAAAATAAAGGGTTTTTCCATTGCGATAGCCCCATGTGGTTTACTTTGATACACTGCACTGAATGTAACAAATCTTACGTAGGAAGCAGTATAAGAAAAAATTAAAAAAGCGCATAATATGAACATTTGGCTGGGATTAAAAAACAAACTGCCCCACCAGTCAGGCGCAGTTTAACATTTCTTAGAAAAACATTTAGGGTGTACTTACTTCTTTCGTTTCCATGTCATAGAAAAGGTTGCTAAACCCCCAATAGGAGGTGATTGGGAGCGCTTTTGGTCCGCATGCGGAAAGCCTTTTGGATTTGGAGTTGGGAAAACCAGAAGCCCCAAACGGACTTAATTATCGTAACGATTTATTGTAATATATTAAGGTTTAAGCCATGCATGTTGAATTGTTTATGTTGTGTGTTGTTTTTTTTAACGAGTCTATGCACATATCTGATTGCTTAAACCGGAAATGACTATAGAAAACACGCCCATATACGTATATATTTTGAGCATTCGTCAGATTTGTGTTATGCTGTGAACAAGGGCAATATGCAATATGCCCGAAACGCGTTAGCTCTGCCTCGCCAACTGGATTTTATCCCTTTTGTACCGAATCCTTAATAAATATGCCGATTTTTGCACCGTAAGCTGGATTGGAGGAATTCTTCGGTTCCTTTTTGTTTTTGTTTTTTCTTTGTTTAGGTCCGTTGGTTTGTGGCCATTTTAATCCAAGCAAGGAAGGATGCAGCGGCGCTTGAAACAGGTGGAATAGATGCATCTAATGAAAGAAGGAAGGTGAGCCAAAGCCTAATATTTCTATGTTCGCTATTGTTTATACTAAGAAAATAAAGTATTTCTCAAATTGAAAAACAGATGCCCGTGTGACAACACACCAGAAATGTATAGCTCTTGTGGCCAAAGTTGTGAAGCAGGCCTTACTGCCATTCAAGGATTCTTCACTTACGGAAAGTAAAACTGTATTACAAACGCATGGGAATGTGCAATGACTACCATGAAGACTAACATTACTGCTAAATTAAAATCACTAAATCCATGTACAGAAAACCCCACAAACAACCCACACACATACTGAAGACTAAAACCTCTAGAGCAGTGGTCTTCAAACTGCACCCCTCCAGCTGTTGGGAAACTACAACTCCCATCATGCCCATGTTATGATTATAAAATTATGATGGGAGTTGTAGTTTCCCAACAGCTGGAGGGGTGCAGTTTGAAGACCCCTGCTCTAGAGGAAGTCACTGAACCCATTCCTCAGTTAAAATCTGCTGCAGGCATGCCTCAGATCCACAATGCGCACCAGAAAGAAGCCCAAACAAACGCAAAAAAAATTTTTTTCCCCCCCCAACAAAAATCTTTGTTGGGGATTTATTTTAGTTTAAAGGACCACTCCATTTCTTTCTGGTCGGATGGAGATCTATTTTAGGAGCACAGTAGGGCAGGTAAGGATTCCTTCCAAGCTCTGTGTATAGCATTTCATATAGGGAAGATCTCTCCTTAGGGAGAGCACCATTAACGGTGGAGATTCAAAATGCCTTTTTTGCACTCTACAAGCATCTGCAATCACAAGGCATTAGGGGGAAAGGAGCTGAGACACTCAAACCCCTATTGGGTTAACAAAACCTCAATTTTCTTTTGACCCAAAGTCTTTTAAAAGCAAAAGGATATTTGCCAAGCCTGCATCACCCTCTTAGACGCCCTTTCAGGGTTTTTGCCCCTCGCATACAGACAGAGCAAGCGGCTTTGGGTGACTGGGGGCAATTTTGGTCAGAAAGATCCTCCTTAGGGAGGAACCCATATAGGTTTTTGGGGATTCAAAATTGCCTTTTTTCAGTCCCCCAAAGCACTCATAAACCCAAAGGGATTAGATAGCATTTTAGATTCCATTCAGGGGTTTTTTGGTCACATCATTCACACTCTGCCCTGTTGAAACACACAGCATCTGCTGTGAGAAAATTAAATTCTCAATACATTTCTGTGAGATACTCAGCGTCTGCCCCATAGGAATGCATAAAACAGACTGACTCCACCTCAAAAGCAGCGTATTCCAGTGGGTCACATGACCAAATGGAAGCCCCAAATTGCAGGCACCGATGGGATATAAAGCACCCATAAAGAATTACCAGCAAAAGAGGAGTAGTCCTTAAAATAGTTGAGGATTTACTAAAAGAAGACCTATAAAGGGAATACTGTTTGTTCATGGTTCAACCTAAAAAAACACAAAAGTAAATTAGGGGAGGGTTCCTTCTCCACTTTGACACTTAGGACATTAAGGAAAGGAGGAGAAATCTAAGTCTTCAGTGGAGAATGCCTATGGGCCCTAGACATAGTACAAAGGAGTTCCCATCACATCCCCCTTAAAAAGTTTCAAGTCATCACTCAACTGTCAAAGAGGAAAGAACTGCACCGTGGGTGTGGGGGCCCAGCCCCAAATGGGAAACAAAAAAAGGGTTTTTTTATCTTTATCATGAACTCATTGTGTCTATACAAGTGGATCATGTACAGAAGATTGCTTCTTATAGACCAAAATGTTGTAATCTGCATATTAGGTCACATATAAAAACATACATATATTTTACACACATACATCTAATGTACATGCATTGCTCTAACCCTGGCGCAGGTTTTTAAACAATATTATAGGGCTTATGCAATCATCTGCATTTAGAGAGTTATTTATGACATTTTCAAGGTCCATTTGATTTTAAAAAAACCCAAAGGGCTTCCTGAATTTAAGTTTAAAAAATCCTCATCGACCTAAGGCTCCTACTGGGGGAGGGACTTATGGGTTTTTGGGCTTCAAAGACGCTCTTTTTTACTTTAGGCACTGTCCAAACACGTTTCAACACAGGTTTCTAGATAGGAGTAATTAACCATAAAGTTTTCAAGGTTTGCCAAAATTTTTCCCCCACTTTTAAAGGTTAAACCCTCACCCTAAGCCACAATGCAAATGGAAATTTAGCTGAAATTAGGAACACTGGGAAAAGGGGTTTTAGGAAACTTTGTGCCAAACCATTGGGGTGAATAAACCCGAATTTACATGCAACTTAAGAGAACAGAGGAAAGTGAAGAGGAACTAAAATGATGGAAGAACGGGGAGGGAGGATGAAGAGGGATAGGGGTATGAACACTTCAGCATTCGGTACATTCATTCATGACTTGTGGAAAAGAATTGCCACAGTTTTCTCTGTGACTGAAATGTAAATGAAGGCTTCATCTCTGGAAAAGAACAGAGGTTGTAAGTCCTTGATTTTAAGAGAGTGGATGCAGTCTACAGAGGAACAATATTCCTCATCCCACATTCTATTTACAATAGCTTCTTAAAATCAAGCAATTCCTGTTCACCATCCTATTAGGAATTGCCTCAGCTCCAAGGGTCCTCACAAGGATTGTGGTAGAGACAGTTGCTGCTAGCAGTAAAGAAAACATCTCCATTGTACCACACAGAGACCACTTCCTTCCAATTGTCAACTCTTTAGATACTCCTTTCCATCGAACACACTTCCCAATCCAATTTCTTTTCTTTCGAAGTCAGATACTATAGTAAATTAAGAAATGACAAAGCATTTTCCCACCATAATGAGGAGATTTTCTGGGAACCCCATTTGACTCATTAGTTCAGACACTTTTCCTCTCAAAGAAAGTATCCAACATGGTTCTGTTCCAGTCAAACTATGTATGCTCGATCAGAACGATGACAAGTCTCCTGGGTTTGGTGTTATTGCAATTAGAATGATCCAAGCCAGAAAAATTAAACAAGGCAGATACAGAACTGAATGTAATACTTTTGGAATGGGAAACTGTTGTCCCTAGACTCCAATCAATGGGTTAATTGTCTGCTAAAGGTTAGTAAGAAATGTTAGCCTTATCATCAAACTTGGACCACCAAGAGCTTTATGAAGTCTGGGCGATCAAGAGAATGGTTTTCTTCCGCTCCATCAGGAACACAGCATGTTAAAGTTACATTATTACTCTTGAACTGGAACCGCCCACGCAGTCTTTGAGACCGTCGGCTGACAGACACCGGAGTTTGCGGCACGCGCGCCGCAAGCTGCGCTGGGAGATCGCGGGCTGTACTTAACTCACAGACACCTGATCCCAGAGCATGTCTGCAGGCATCGTGAGTGGAGTCGGCTCGGAAACCCTCCGACAATCCCGATGCTTTAACCCTCTTGAGATTGCGGACGGGTGTGAGTTACCGCGCTCGCAATGCAATAAGGGATCCCCTGCTCTGTCGGGTGATATCAAGAAAGCACGGTGGCGCAGTACAGAGCCGGGGAACGACTGCAACAGTCATACTCTGGGGACCTAGAGTGGTACCCAGAGTTGTTACCTGTGTATGAAAGCCCAAGTGAGAACTAGGACGCACTGTGGTGCTTGTCCTAATCACTGGCTGTTGTAAAAACTGAAACTACAGATTAGCATAGAATGAATTTGCGTAATTCATTGTAAGGTGTGAAAAAAATTTTTTTAAAAAATTGTAAAAAACAGTTCGCTACCTTGCATGGGAGTACAAAGAGAGAGAGAAAAAACCCCCCATGAGAATAAAAGAAAAATTAAAATAAATTAGAAATATTTATATAAAAAATTATTGTGCATAAATATTACACACACTCAAATTTCAAATACACGCATTTTTGGTATCCACACGACCGTAATAGAACATGTAGAATTAATCTAACAAGTTATTAAGTGTGAAAGTGTGAATATGGTTGTAAAAAAAGAATTAGAAAATACGCTGCAATTATTTATTAGAGGAACTCTAAACTATTGCGCCCCATAAGCTTCAACGTGGCCTCATCCAACTGCGTCAGTTGAAAAAAATAAAAAAAGTTATAGTGTTGAAAAAAAGGAGGCAAAAACGAGAAAAAATTTGCTGGTCCTTACTTTTCAGGCTGTGCGGCTTAAAGGTTAAGAAAAAACAAACACACACACACACGCACACACACACACACACACACACCCCACACACAACAACACACCTTTATAATTGCCTAGCTTTCCCCTGCTGCCATCACTCCCAACACAGAGGTGAGGTCCGTGCTCTATTGTAAGTGAATGGAGCACAAGCCTCTCCTCTGTCGGGCTTAGAATCCCATATCAAGAAGAGCGACTGGTCAGGAGCTAGGGAGTGACAGCTGGGTATTTATTTTTCTATTTTGGACCACCCTGGCCCCAAGTGACTTTTTTGACCGGACAACCCCTTTAATCCTTGAGAGCAGTCTCTCAAAGGTGTTTACCTTAAACTAGTACACATCTGGAGAAAGCCAAAAGTGGATCTGTTTCTTAAAATACTGAGTCACTTTTTTTTTGTATCGCCTGTAAGTATCTCAGAAAGCACTGAAGCCTCTGATTCTCTCTGGCAATCCTTGGACATAGACATAACCCATGCTCATGACATTAAATCTTTACCTTGAAGAAAGGTTTCTCTGAGAACATCTGGTCTTAGAGGAACACATTTGTATTCCATCCATTAAGAATCTGCTTTTCCAGGTTTTTCTTTGAATATCAGAACAGGTAGATCTGGAGCTAGAGTGCTCCCTCCTAAAACTGGAAGGCCGTGTTCACACGGCTTATTCCCGACAGATTTGTGAGCGCAATCCGGCTCACAAATCCGCCGTGAATAAGGGGGCGGGGTACGGGCGGGGGGCTCAGGAGCGACGGCGGGGACACCGCTCCCGCGGCCCCGAATAGAATTGCATTATCGCCACGGCGGCTCGTATTGCTGGCGCTGGATAATGTGCATGTCACTTTCTCCCCGCCCGTGCGGATTCGTCCGAGGCTGAGTGAGGAGCAACGGAATCCATAGTTCTCTCTATGGAGAGCAGTGGATTACCGTAATGACTCCGTGGATTGGCGTCCGAAGACTGATAGCGCAATATCCGGCGCGCGCAGTACAGGGGCCCAATCCGCGGGCAAAATAAGCGTGTGAACGAGGCCTAAGGACTTTCTGATAAAGCAAGTGGCAATCTGTAGGCCACTTCTAAATAATCAGGAAGATAGTAGAGGAGGTTCTGCTCTTGGTGCAGTGACAATCACTTATGTAATAGTTTGTTAGGTTATGGTTTCACACGCTTAACTAGCGGGTGTAGTTCGCCCGCAATTACGCGCGTGTGAGCCGGGGGCGGGAGAGGCGGGCGGGGGGGCCGGTACTTCGCGGCCTGACAGTCATTGATGTAGCGAGCGTATACGCCGCTAGAAAGTGACTTGTCCTTTAGTCTCCAGCCTGGCGGATTTCGCCCGGGCAGGGAGAGGAGACGTATGCAATAGTTTCTCTATGTGAAATGTGCGTTTACCGTTAGCTTTCTGAGCGTATGGATATTCAGCCCGTAGAATTTGGGCCACAGCACGCTTTGGCGCGTAATACGGGAGACTGATTTAAGTCCAGAATAAGCCGTGTGAACATGGCCTTTAGTCTGAAGAGATAACGTCTCTATCCAGTTCTGCTATGTGTTTGCCAAAGTGTTGATCAGTGGAAGGCATACAACCCCTTAAGGTAGGAGCCCAACTGTCCTATTTTAAGGGGGGGAGGGGGGTGGGATTCTTTCCAACTCCCAGTCTGGCAACAGAATAAATCCCTGGATCAGCGCGCCTTCTCCAGAATCCTAGTCACTATAATTGTTATATTACTCACGCTCCAGAAATGCATCAAACACCTTTTTGAATCTGTTATTGAATTTCCCCATGACAAGTTCTCTGGCAGGAGTTCAGTCCTCAATGCTTTACAGTAAGACTACCTTTCGCTATGTTTATGTAGAAACTCATTCAAGACGTAAAGGATGCCTCCCAGTTCTGGATACAGTCCTGGGTATATAAATCTTGAGAGATCTCTATATGACCCTCAATAAATACATTTATACATATTTTTATGTCCACTGAAGCAGTCTTTTTCTCTAATACTAAATAGACCAATTCTTGCTAATCTTTCTCGTAGTATTGCAGTCACTCAGTCCTTTTATTTTTTTTGTCGTGCCGCCTTTGTACCCTGTTCAGCTCGTACAATGTCTTTCCTGGCACTGGTGCCCTAAAATACCGTCACTAATATTCCATGTGTGGTCTAATAGTTGACTTGCACATGATGAGTTACATTATACTCTATGCTCTTTTTTTTTTTTTTTTTTTTTTTTTTTTAATCCATAAACTTTTTTATTGACTCAGATATTAGTAGTATCTAAACAGAGTACAGTATGTCATTGTTAGACCTAATTTCAACTTTTATCCCCTAAACACTACATAACCCAGGCGCCATCCTCCCAAATCCATTCTCGCCAGATGTTCATGAGCTAGTAAATGTCGCAGACAGATTACTCAAATTCACATAGCAAGTAATTATTTATTTACATGTTCGCAGTTCTTTGTCTCAATTAAAAATGTGGTATCTGTGGGCTGGTACGGGACGCCTTCCATATATAAGATAACACAAAACTACCATAGGCACGCGCGAGTCCCGGGGGGATACCTCTTATCACCCGAGATCCTAACACCTCCTCTGCGCCTAAGAGACTAGAGAGTTCAGGGTGCGAGCGCAAGTACCAGAAAGTATGCGCAGCACCCTCGGCCCCCGTCCCTATTTAGCCCGTATATATTAGAGTTTTATTGACTGTAGTTTGGGTCTCTGTGTCTCCTGATGTATGTATAATTTGACTACCCTCTTTTCGCCAGAGGAATAGCCTGTTCATTTATTAACAAACTCCTGTGTGCGCTGATGTCGTTGGAGGTTGTACTCTCGAAATTCGCATCAGCCTTAATTAGGTGTGTATCTCGCTCGGCTCTATCTTAATCTTCCTTCGCATATGTAAAGAAATGTGATTGGATAGAGATGAATTTTTAGAAGCGGATTGGGAGTCATCGGCGATTGTTTCTAGATCACCTCGCTTTGATAACCGTAAGTCTGACTCTCCTTAACTATATCCCATAAAATACAATACCAGAACGGATTCATCTGGCGCAGATCTGTAAGTTGTTGAAAAATACGCTAGTGGTATCGAAATTTGTACTTAGACAAAATATGTCCGCGCGCAATAACGACGCTCTAGGTATGTAGGGCGAATGTGCGCGCGTAATGCATTATGGCAATCTCGAGAGAGAGAGAGGCTCGGTGAATATGGAGAGAGCATCCTATTACACGAGGTAGATAGTGAATTGTTATTAGCTGGTATGAATAGAGTGCCTAATTTATGTATGGAATATAAGAGAGTGTTAGCTGTAACTCGGTATGTATTAAGTTTAGATTGAGTGATGTTCTCGATGCTGTTCATGCTCAGCTTTAGAAAAATCAAGTGGTAGTGGTTGTCTCCAGGTATCTCGCTCCCGCAAATTATTTGTAGGCTATAGTAGGGCAATAGATAATCTCATTTCTCCCACTCCGGTTTCTACGTAAGAGATTCGTTATGTGCTGGTCTGTCATAACATCTGGTATGCCCGCTTGTTTAATACAGACGCGCCATGAGAATTACACTCAATTCTGTGCATCTTGGCAAGCTGCAGCTGGGATGTGTCTGAACACTTGGCTGCTACATGTTTATATTGTAATACTCTGTCCACCAGGATTCCTCTCTAAAGGTTCGCTGTGTCGCAGGAAGAGTTACTTTTTTGACGCCCCGCAGCTCTTATTTGTGTAGCTCGCACCCTATGTGCATAATCCTTGCAGTTTTATCTTTGTGGTTAGAATCCTCTTCTGCCAGGCTCGCCTCAATGGCTCACAAGCTGAGGTCGTGCAACTCGTAGATTCTCACAGGGATCCTATACGTTTAGGGTATCCAGATAGAACAAGTTATTATCTCCTCTATTGTGGTTGATTACTTTAGCTGGTAGCTGTGAGGTTATGTGCATCTGGCAAAGATTCGATTCTACTCTGTGACGCGCGCAATCCTGTGTAATAATCATTAATGTGAAAATTAATATGTAGTATAGATGAGACCGCGTGTGGGTAGAGCTCCCCGTGTAGCATAACAGCGGGATGGCCAGTTTTGAGTTACGGTGTACCGTTAAGTGTTACCACCCTTTGTTTTCCATCAGTGAGCCAGTTGCTTACCACTTGCTAAACTTTTGTTCCCCGCAGACATGATCAGTTATGTATCCGCTTATCGATGTCCTCAAAATGAATACAGTGGTCGTTTAACTGTGTTGTTGAGATCTGTAGATGGCCTGAGATGTTGATCGCGTCAGACTTTGCCCAGCCTCTGAAGAGAGAGTGGCAGTGGTGTCCTCGCGCTGAGGCGCCGTCACAGGTGATAGAGCTAAAGGATGGTGTAATTAGCGCAGTAGGTATCTCGCGGTGAGAGAATGTATTCGAGACGCCCCTTTAAGATAGATTTTTGTCGCAGACGCTCTTGTGTAATTCACGTTTGCCAGCCATGGTTGATAGAAGAATGTCTAGGAAACTCGCTCAGAGATATGTAGGTTCGCATTGCTTCGATGCTATTGTTGAAATGCGCATTTATGATGTGATCTGTCGAGCTAGAGAGAGAGAGACACTGCGAGCGTCTCATCTGTGGAGACAGTAAGCTGTAGTTAGGAGTAGCACGCGCGGAGAAGAAAAAGCTCGCAGGGAACGACGTGAGGATTGTTTTTTTGAGCGAGTTTTGGAGTGTAATAGATCGTCGCTAAGAATAATTGTAAGAACCAAAGTTGTCTGCATGCGGTCAGTTAAGTAGATTCAGACCTTGTTGCACTGTGAAGAGCTCATTGATAACTCAAATTTGTCTCTCTCGTCGGCGATTGTCGCCTTCTGATCACCTGACTCTTGAGATGGTGTTTCATGCTCTCTCCATTATGGAGGGTGCCAGCGTGTGTTTATGTAAGAAGCGATTGGAGATCATTGAGTGTAGGGAAAGGGCACACTCTACTGGTTGTCTATATTAAGAGTCCTTAATAGTGTCACAGTAGCATTGTTAGTTTTAGCACGACGAAGTAATCCATGAGGTCTAAGGATCTGCCCAAGGCACAGAGGATTGGTGCTACAGTTGTCTCAAAGGAATCGCTTTCTGCAGACTCAAGGTTCTAGAGTAGGCACAAGTGGATCACACTTAATCGCTGTGCGTTAATGGAGGAGTTGTGGAGAGATGATGGATCCACAAGACTTCTCTTCCTCGACGCGCGTTGCCGTGCTCGCTCATTAGCTCCGCGCAAACTAAGATCAAATTCGGTGGGAGAAGTGCCTGTGGTTGACGCTGGGAGGCAAGAGAAGATGAGAGACTGACGCCAGAAGGAGTTTGTGCGCAGAGAAGGCTCTGTGTCGGCGGGAGGCGGCCAGAGGAGATGGCACGGAGGGGAGTATGTGGAGGTTAGTTCGCAGATAGAGCGCAAGTAGTGTCATTCCTGTGTGAGTGTTCGCTCTCATACTGCAGTCCCTTCCGCCAGTCGGGTGCTTTATGGCGAGAGTTAGGTGTCTTGACGGAAGCACCGTCTCTGTGATGTTTGCTTCAAGGACATATGAAGTGCCTGAGGGACACATGAAAGGACTCCCAGAACGAGAAATTTGAATGATTCTCTTGTCATGATGAGATGAATGATTGAAGCTTGTTTGGTGTTAATTCTAAGGTGGTTGGGTGTGGGAGAGAAAGTGATCCGCAGGCTCTGCGCTACCATGTCACTCTGTCGCAATGACGCAGAGAATCGGCCAAACGGAGTGATATCTCGCGAATGGTGGTTGGCATAGCCATCAAGCGTATGTTTTGTCAAGCGTGCTGGGGACTCAGGGGGACTGGTTGCAAGGTGGAGGGTTAGGCAGAGATATCGGGAATTGTGCGGGACCGCTCGAGCGCAGAACAGAGGAGATATACCGTGTAAGAGTGAAAGACATCATTCAGACGCGTCTGTGACCTCACTCAGATTGATGGAGGATTGATCTGGTATTGTTCTACGAGAGATCCTCGACGTATACTGACGCATGACCCTGAGAAGCCGTAATGTGCGCTAAGAATAGAGAGAGTAGCTCAGTGGGTTCATGAAGAGCTCGCGAACGCTGTCCTGTGTATCGCAAATTTTGCTTGTTGAGACGGGCCCCAGCACAGAGCGGTCCTGACCTCATAAAATACCAATTTGAAGCACTCTCTTGAGAGACTTGAAAACTGGCTGTGTGGCCACACAGTCGGGTGCACCGAGAGTCTCTCCGATCACTGAGGGCAGAACTGGAGAGAAACTTGCAAGCGCAAGGAATGGACAGAGGATCCCCAAAATCAGGGGTGGAAAAGTGACTTGTGTGCATAATTTCCAAGACGATCGAGTGAGCTGTAGACTAGTTCAAAAGGTTGCTTCGGACTCAATACTGAGCAGTATGGGTTTCTGAGAGCATCTTAAGACTCATGCGATATTTCAAGTTTTTAACTGTGTTTATTAAATTTGCTCACAGAAAATATATACTTTTTGGTGTTTTCAGCATTTGAGATGTGGGTGGGGTTGGTGCGAGAGTGTACATATAATGGAGCAGAAAAAAAAGAAGAAAATGAAAATAAGAGGACGTTGTGTAAATCTCACGCCAAATGGCTGCTCAATGGAAACTCAGTGTGTGTATATGTAATGGATCTGATTTCGTGTTTCTGATGTATCCCACTGTTAGACTTCTTGATTAGACCAGAGGGCATCTAGAGCCTTTTTTATTGGGGGGAAATAATATAACACCACACAACAGGCATCATCCGCTCTAAATCACAAAGCTATTTCTGATATCTGCTATCTTAGTATGGTGGATAGTGTCCTCTAACTCCAGGGTCCATGGTGAGATGTTTGTATAAGAAGAGAAATCGGTGATAGTCCTTCTCACATTTCTTTGTGCTTTGGTTACTTGCAGGCTTCCTCCCTGCTGTTAGCATAACCAATTGAAACAGGATGTAAAAAGACTAGAATTCTCTTGGCTTGTCTGCGTTAGCTTCCTGTTGGCTGCAACATAGAAGTTTTTGTAAGCGCGTTGTGGCTTTTGTGTTTATTCATAAAGATTTCAAGATGTCTTACGTCTCTGGGAGGCTTTTAACTCATATTTGGTGTCATAGCTTACACAAGAGTTTAAGGTATAGAAAACTGTGGGATAGAATTCAAATGGGATAGACCGGGCCAGCAGTGCTCTTAAGATGGGGCAGATTGACTCCAGCATTATTCTTCCACAAAAATAAATAAAATACATAACAAACATAAAATAACCTACTTAAAATTACAACTCCATAACATTATCTCCTCTCGCATCTAATCTAAGACTTTAAACAAACCCTTGTAATAAAAAAAAATTTACCTCTCTACATCATTATCTTACGATTTTCCTACACTACACCTCCTAGAAAACAATTAAATCAAACTCGAAACCACAAAACTAAAGACGACTCTACATATCTTACCACACTTAACACTCAAACATCTCAATTACTTCCCACTAAAAATATCAGATTATAATGTACCTACCACGATCAATAATAAAAAAGAGAAAACTATTAATAAAAAAAAAATCTAAATCCCTCCCACCTACCTAAAAAAAAAAAACAAAAAATCAATACACCCACCCTCTCTCCAATATTAAACCTCTCTAACCCCCCCCTACCATCCTAAAAAAAAAAAAAAATAAAAAAAAATCTCCCTCCATCTCTCTCCATCACGCTTCATAGCATAATATCTGTGCCCCCCTACACAAATAAAGACTAAAAAAACTCAAAAAAAATATCAATTATCCCCCACCCTCCTTTTGCCCCCTCCCCTCTCTCTCTTCTCTCTCTCTCCTCTCTCCAGCTCTCGACCTCTCGCTCTTCTCCACATAGGAATATATTATTTATTTTAATTATTAAATTAAACTATATTAAAGAGAATAGAAAAAAAAATAAAGAGAGAATATAGAGACAAAAAGAAATTAATTAACCCAAAGAGATAGAAGATAGAGAGAGAGAGAAAGAAGAGAAAGAAAGAGAAGACAAAACAAGTACTCCCCTCCTCTAGAAGAAAGATGTTTTGTTGTATGAAGACTTAAATTTGTTAACTTTGAGTTATGGGGTTTTGTTTTTCTTGTTCACACAAATTTCCCCCCCCCCCCCCAGGACATGCCTCCTAGATGGGACATGCCCCTTGTGCTGTGATTGGCTGCCTGCACTGTGCTTACTGCCCTCTAAGCTGTGTAAATTGAAAGTGAAACTAGCTGCCTCAGCTTTCTATGCGGTCTGTATAATACAGGCTCTCTGAGCTCCTTTATGCTCATCTCCCAGCCCTGGGGGAAGGATCTGGGCAATTCCAGAGTCTCTAGCTGCTAGATTCACATCTCCCGCACGCCCGCCTCCCCAATACAAAATCAGCCGTTATACAAGTTTGGATCGCCTTCTACCTCCCTGACCTGAAAACTCAGTGTGTTGTTATGTGGGGGGGAGGAGGTAAGAGCAGATTGCTTTTTTCATACAGTTGTTGTCAGATCAGTTCAGACTGGTATGTAGAACTGATTTCACCAATACAGGTGTTTGCTTACAAGGTAGCTTGTGCAGGTGTGGGGAGGGAGGTGACAGCTCTGCAGACATGGAGAACCATTGCAGGGAGGTCTGCGCAGAGCGGCGATAGTTCCTCTCTCCCTTCCACTGCTCGCACAGAATGAAGAGGTGACTAGTCTCCAGTGAGGGAAGACCTGGCTACTGGGAGTAGAGACCCGCCCCTGGTTTTGAAGCTGTACGAGGATGTTAACGCTTAAGATCGTGCGCGCAGAAAGCCGTGACGAGAACGGAGAACCTTTAAAAGGGATTCGCTGCTTTGAAACTCTCAAACACGCGCCATATTGTTAGACGAAAGCTTTAAGTAAAAATAGTGGCTAAATTACATATGTGCCCCCAACATGGGACCCAGAAGGATTAGCGAGTCATACTGTGTGGGAAAACCGTAGCGCATAATTTTGTTATTTTCTGTGCATTTTGTTCCTTAACTCAGGCACTTCTACATGGTATTGGACGATGAAAGTTTTGTGTTTCCCTGAGTGCTCAGTTGTATTGGGGCGTCATTGTGCGCTTCTCTCGCGTCTTGGGATGATGTAATCGTATCAGTTGATTTACGCATTCATTATTGTTACATGGACTGACAACGATAATCCAACATCCCATGGGGGTGGGAGGGTAGGAGGGGTTCTTGATTTGGCTTACATGTGGGTGGCAGCGGTGAAGTCAATTCTTACTCATTGAACGTAAGATTCTGATGATATAGAAATTTTGGGACAATATTGGAATGTGCTACACAGCTACTGTGCCAAATACAATTTAACACCTGGAATCAACTCCATCTCTTTACCTCCAGTTTTTAAGTAATAATGAGGTTAAAAATCGGACCAAGAAACTGCTCATCAGTCAGACCGTCCAATTAATTTTGAGCCTATGAAAACGCAGAGAATTTTGCTGAACACCTAAATGGTTGATCTTAACATCAATGTTAAACCCCTTGAATTAAAGGTATGTTCCCAGAAACATTAATTATCCATCCACAGAATAAGTAGTAAATGTCTATTCTCTGGGGCCCTCACGGATCATGAGAACAAGTCCCCCATTTGAATAGAGCAGAATCTGATATGCATGCTGCCACTCCATCTATAGTCTAGGGGACTGACTGATATAACTAAGTGATGAGCTTGACAACCTCTGCCCGACCACAGCTCTAATCAAATTGAGGATATGGGACCCACATTCTCATGAACAGTGAGGGTCCCCATTGGACACATTACCTATCCTGTGGATCTCTAAGTGTTGTTTCTATCAATCACACATTGATGGCTTTGTTCCTCATACATTGTGCCAGTGTACAGAGGCTAGATTCTGAAAATTGTGTTACTGCCCAAATAGACATCACTGACAATGAAGAGTTCCAAGGAAAGCGGTACATTCCTTATGCTGCTCACTTAATGCAGCAGAAGATTGTAACAAACCTGCTGTTTTCAGTGGTGCGTCACTTATTACCTGATGTAAAGCAGTTTAGGAGAACTTGCATTAATCCATGATATGAACTGCCGCTTCCCTTGCCCACCTGCTGCAGATCAAGGCCCCGTTCACACGGCTTATTCCCGACGGATTTGTGAGCCGTATTGAGCTCACAAATCCGCCGTGAATAAGGGGCGGGACGGGCCAGAGGCGGCAGGGGGCGACGCTCCTGACCCCATAGACAAATGCATTGTTTACGGCGCGTCGCGCCGTAAATATGTGCATGTAACTTTCTCCCCCACGCGCAGTTGCGCGAGCGGGGAGGAGGACGAATCCATTGTTCTCTATGAGAGCAGTGGATGACCGTAATGTCAGGGACGGATTGGCGCCGTACTGTAAGCGCAAATCCGGCGGCAGGTACGGCGCCAATCCGTGTTACCAAATAAGCCGTGTGAATGAGGCCCAACAGTTTATACCCCCCACCCCCCCCATCCCCTCTGTCTATTCAAACCCAATTTTTAAAAAAAAAAAATAAAATAAAACACCAGAGTACCCTGGACTCCTCTGTGGCAGCAGTAATTAGAATTAAAGTTCTTGTAAACTACTTGACAGTGAGTCAATACTATATGCTGCCTTAGAGATTCTCACTACGCTCACTTTTAACATGTAGGGAAAGGTAAATGAGGCCCATTACCAAATACATTGTGGTGTCAATTTTGCAATGTTTAGGAGGTAAAGGACATCTAGAGTTAGTGTACACAAGTTTCTCTGGTTACTGACCACCTCTCCCTGCTCTCTAATTGCGCTAAGTTGCCGTCAGCCAGTCCAACCATGGTGTCCACTCCCTACCGAATGTTCTCTCTAGCACAGAAGCGGTTTACCTAAGGTAATGACAAATTTAATTCTTGGAGCTCCATAGCCTTGCACACTGCCATTTACAAACCTACAGCAGTCATGCCACTCAAATAGAATCAGCTAGGAACAGCAGAGCAGATATGCCAATCACTGCTGTAGAACAACCCTCAGCTTGCTCAGGAAGTGAGTCTGAAGCTGCATGTGGCTCTGTGAAACATGGCGAGACAACCCCTTTAAGTAAGAGCAGCATAAAGATGATAACAGGTTCCCTGTGAGGTGGCATCCATTTGACTTATTATTGGGCATGTCAGAGCCCTACAGCAGTGACTAACCCTCTGAAAAAACAGCCTTATTGGAGGACAACAGTGAGACCTCCATACACAAGATTGTCATGCAGTCCAATTGGAATCAGTGGGTCTGGCCAACTTTTAGGTTATGTGTAAGGGCGGCTCAAAGAGGTACCTGACAAATCGAAGCAAGTGCGGCAAGTGGAGCTTGCACATCACACAGTTCTGATGCATTTTGTGGGCACCCATATGCTACTGATGAAGAGTTGTAGGCAATACTTACTTGTCTCATCATACACTGCAGAAGACCTCGCATGAGTTTCACCACATTCTATAAAGACAAAAAATACATATTCATTGTTTTGCAAAGTAGAAATTACTCAAGTCACTTCAAAGAACTCGTCAACTCAAGTTATTAGTAATGGCAATCACTGTAGTGTCATTCTAGCAGTCCTTTTGTTTTGAGCTCCAACTCACCAGTTCAGCATTGCTTGCACAGCTGCTTGTGGGATTTTTGCTTACAGCAAGTGCCACCAATATTTGGGATGATTGCATGAATCTAGCTTGCAGAGTGAACAGGTAGGAATAAAACATGATTGCAAGTGATCACTAAACACTAAGGGCATGTCCCCACGGCACGGGTTTTCGGCCGGTTTGCGGTTTTTCAGACCCCACTGCACGGGATTTCCGTCGGGCGGTTTTGAACATTGAGCAAGCACATTCTTCCGTCCAGTTTTCGGATGGAATCTGATTCTCAATGGGAGGGGAGAGGGCTCTTCTCTGCTCATCGCTGAGAAAAGCCGCCCTCCCCCTCCCCCGCGGCCGGTATTTGTCCTATGCCGTGGGGATTCGATGAGGGCACTGAGAGGCTAATACAACTGGAGAGCATCTAGACAATGCTCCCTGTGCCGCTTGGCCCACAACTACTTTTAGCCTGGAGACCATTAGCTTCAGCACAGGATGTACCAACCCCTGGACACATGTGGACAGGGCCGCCGTAAAGGCAGTACAGGGGATACTGCCGTATGGGGCCTGGTGAACGAAGGGGGCCCGCTGCAAGCGGGGCTTATGGGGAAGAGGGACCCAGACGCTTCAGCTGTATGGGGCCCTGAAATTTCTGATGGCGGCCCTGCATGTGGAGTCTTACTCCAAGAAACTTTAGTTTTCTAAATTATCCAAGCAATAAAAGCAAACTTTCATAGACATTAACACAGCAAAACCAGTCAAGTAACCGCATTAAATATCTGTATTTCAGCACTCACAAGGCCAAAAAGTGTCTAAGGCTACACGACCTGAAAACCAAATCCTAAAAGTGTTCATAACACAGTGTTTTTTTGACTAAGTTTATGAGACCTCTCAGTCATTTTTTTGAAAATGAAAAACGCTGGGGTGAGTGGGGGCACGGTTGTTTTTGTGTGCAGTGGAGACATAGCCTAATAATGCTCAAAAATTGCCCCTCTCTGCAGAAAGTTATTTAGAGAGCTAGTAAAATTTTCAACATGTTACCACAAGCTTGCTAGTGATAAAGCACTTAGAGTGACATTAGCATCCTTGTGTGCTCACTGCCCACAGACTTATGTAATGAAAAGGGAAGTGGTGATAACACAAGAAGTTACACAGTGCTAAGTGCTGTCAGTTGTCAAGAGCGAGAGCTCAGAGAAATTGTCCTGTGAAAGGACATTACTAAAACCATGGCAAGAATTAATCTGCTAACATTTTTTTCATGCATTCAAGCAGCGCTTGGAAGGAAGTGCTATAAACACTGCTGATACAGTGCTCACTCAAGATTCAATGGCCCCAGAATACAATATTTTTAACATAGAGGCACAACATGAAGCATACACTGTTGATCTGTGGCACATCATCGATGGAAGATCCAACCAATTATCACAAAGATTATATAAAATCTCTGTATTAGTGAAGTGCTTGCAGTGGCTGTCCGTTTAGTAGCGCCTCCACAGTGTAGTGCGGCATTACATGTCCAGTACCGCTTTTTACATGCACCTGTCAAGTCTTCAGCCCCTCTTCTGATTGTGAATTTAAACTCAAATCATATCAAAGCAGATTTGTGCTTAGATGCACATTCCCGAGAGAGAAGAGGCAGGAGACTAAGGGGCAGTTTACACGACACAGGACAAATACCGCTCCCCCTTCACATAGACTTACACATATTCCGTCCAAAAACTGGACGGAAAAATGTGCAAGCCCGATGTTTTTCAGGCGGCAAAACCGCCGTGCAGAAAACCCGTACAGTGGGGACATGCCCTAAGCAAAATCAATGTTGTACTGCAAAAGTGTCCGTAATAGTCTGAGCTAGAGCAATTAGGCTGGGTTCACACTTAGTCACGGAGACCAGAGGTGCCCAAAAACGCACTTGTCATCAGCTTGGAGCAGTTTGCTTGTTACTGGCTGTGTATTCACTGTGGTTAATGTGCAGCCATTAACAAGCAAACAGCTTGAACAGCTATTTGTGAACCAAGCCTTACTAGCCATCACATACATCCTTGGCTTCGGATGTGCTTCTCTAAGCCAGTTGCCATGTTTGTTTAATAATTTTAGGGGTGTACATAGCCAAACAGTCTAAACCCATTATGCATGGATGTGAACGGTAAAAAAACCATAAAATTAAAAACTCTTATGCTCACGCTGCAAAGGTTCTAAAAAAAAATTCTGAATTAGTAAATGTAATAGGTGTGACTATCTTTTTAGAGGTTAAAGAGCTCACAACATAAATATACTGAACTTTGTAACTGATCCTCGTTTAAAGTTATTTACCTGTTCTGCTTTACAAAACCAGGCAGAGAGCCCTTTACTCTCTTACAAACCATGTGACATCCATTCATCACATGGCCTTAACAGATGTTTTGTCACTTAACGGGTGTGCTTTGAAGCCAGGCTCAGCACAGAAACACTCCCCTGCAGTGGACGTGACTAGAGCAGAGAAAACTCTGGCCGCTTCTACTGACTAAACAGAGGTGCTGACAGAAATGTAATGTAAAGTAATGTATGGAGTTGGAGGGTGTTATACATGTGCACATATACAGGGATAACTGTGTACATAAGGACGCATCACTGCTAGCATCTAGGTGTCTTTATTATGGCATTTACTATATTTACCTTTTCTGATAGGAGAGGTCTCTGATCTGCTAAAAAAGACCTTTTCACCTGGTCAGAAGACTTGCATTGTATGATTGGCCGAGTGTATATTAGGACCTCTGAGATTATCCAGCAACAGGCAGGAGGGGAGGGGGGGGGGGGGTTGGGCACCAGTACTATATACGGAGCAGTAGGCAGAGTCATGAGGCACTGCTCTGACATCACTGTGTGCAGAGAGGATGACATCCCCTATAGCAGGCGTACAGCTTTCCCATGATAAAAACTGATTGCTGTGGGGGATGTGACATCGCCACCTTTCTTGGATGCTTGATAGGCTATCCAGTATACAGGAGAGCTGGGTGATACCACATTCACCACAGCAAGTTACAATGATGGAATAGCTGTGTACCTGCGGTGGACAACGTAGAGCACATACATAGAAATATATAAAATTATATTTGTATATGTATTATACATAGATCATAGGAAATAATTTTTTTTGTTTGTTTTACCATGTTACAAACAGATTGGTGCACTGTACTAAGCACAGCCTGCTGCAGGCAACCAGGAAGTGAACTGAAGCAGAGATGCAGGGGCATGAGGTGTAAATGTACAGGGAAGGGAGGTCCTAGATTCTAATTGCAATGCATTGTGGGACTTGTAGGAAAGATGCTGGAGAACTACCGACCCTCCCACAAGCAGGAAGATTCACTGCAAAAAGTGGATCTCATGATGAATAAAGAGGCAAAAGAAAAGAAACACAGGAAGGTAATGAAATACAGTATCTTTACTTATCAATATAAATGCTGTTTTTAGTGTTCCCTGAAGTCATTAAACTCCTGGATAACTCCTTACCGCTGCAG
This sequence comes from Phyllomedusa bahiana, assembly GCA_025379985.1. NCBI lineage: Eukaryota > Metazoa > Chordata > Amphibia > Anura > Hylidae > Phyllomedusa > Phyllomedusa bahiana. The sequence continues at coordinate 17,797 of JAODAL010028828.1, read as the reverse complement.
CCAGTTTTGGCCTTCGGACAAAGCCCCATTATTGAAATCTGACATGTGTCACTTTACGTGGGAATAACTCTTTGACACTTACCTATCCATACGATTCAGAGGATGTTTTCTTGTGACACATTGTGCTTTAAGTTAGTAAGACATTTTAGTCCATACAATCTTTGTGAAAAATTTACTATTTACAAACTTCCAAAATTTGTGTGTATTCCACTCAATAGTTTATAACTAGCATCTACCATATGTCTACTGTAGGCTGGCATAATTAAAATGTCCCCTCCCTCCCCCCTCAAGATTAGGGAATTAGACATTTATGAATTTTCAAGAAAATGTCAATATATACCCCTAAAGAGATACCCTTTTGGAAACTGCACCCATTATGGAATATATCAAGAGTTGTAATCAGAATATTTACCCCACAAGTGTTTGGAAGGAATCTTGGAGGGTGGGGGGTGGGGGGTGTTAAAGGAGGGAAGCACCCCAAATTCTGTTGCGCAATTTCATCCTATGGTGTGGGTGTAAACTGCTGTTCGGGCGCATGGCAGGGCGTACAAGGGAGGAAGCGCCATTTGGCTTTTGGAACGCAGATTTTGGTGGGGCCATGTCGCATTTGTCAAGCCCCCAAAGTACCAGAACAGGTGAAACCTTCCAGAATTCGACCCATTTTGGATTCAACACCCCTCATGGATCTCATCTAGGGGTGTAGTGTGCATTTTGGGCGCTAAGGTGTTCCATAGTTTTTTTTTTCTTTCTTGGATTAGGCCATGAAAATGGGGAGAGAATGCAGTTCTCCCATGGTTTTTTGGGTTTCAATTTTACAGTGTTCACCAGTGCAGTGTAAATGACAGAATAACTTTATTATGTGATCGGTACAAATGCAATAATATACATTTTATATAGTTTTTTTTTACTTTTACACAATAGAAAGGAGTTTATATATTGCTTTTTTATGTTCTATTATGACAGCCATAACCTTTTTATTTTTCGGTATACGGAGCGGATTATGGGCGTGTTTTTTGTGGGATGAATTGATGTTTTGATTGATACCATTAAGGGGTTCATGACACTTTAATCACTTTTTATTAAGGATTTTGTGAGGCGTCTTGAACAAAATATAGCATTCCTGGTAGTGTTTTTTTTATTTTTTGCAGTGGTCACTATGTGGTATAGATGCCAGTCTTGCTTTACTCAGCAGGCTGATACAGCAATACCCAGTTGGAAAATTTTACACAATAAAAACACTTATTCAAAAAAGAAAACAAGTTTTTGCATCGTCATAGTCTGAGAGTCACAAGTTTTTTTATTTTTCTGTGTACAGAGATATGTAGCGGCAGGTGTTTTGCAGGATAAGTTGATGTTTTTATGGTGGGGAGGGGCTTTTTGATCGGTTTTAAATCCGTTTTTTGGAAAGCAGGATGAAGAAAATACCACGATCCTAGTAGTGTTTTTAATTTTTAAACAGCTCTAACCGTGCAGTATTTGTGAGAAGTTAGTCAATAAGACTACAGCGATATCCAGTTTATATAATTTTTTTTAAAGCGCTTAAAAAGTTTTTTATTGTGGAAAATAATATTTATGTATCACCATCTTCTGATAGCACTAACTTTATTTTTCTGTATACAGAGCTATGCGTGATGAACTGACTTTTTATTCCATTTTATGTGCTGTGTGGTGAACAACCCCTCCCCCACCACCCCCCAAAAAAAGCAATTCTATGATTTTTTATTTATTTATGCCGTCCACTGTGCGGGTTAATTAACATGACTGATTTACAGAGCAGGTTGTTACACATGCAGCAATAGCAAACATGTACTTGATTTTTGAACTTTTTTGGGGGTGATTGGTGTTTGTAAAGGGAGGTGTATGTGATTTTTTTTATTTTTTCGTGTTCGTTTTTCACTTTTTTTTTTTTTATTGGTTTAAAAATTTTCAGTGCCAAATTCTCAGGCCCTTTTTTTAAGGACTTGGGGAATTTTAATGCCTCAAAAAAGTACAATTCCCTGAAGATACAGATGTTAAAAACTGATTGTTTTAAAATGGAAAAAACCGTCGCCCCCTGGGGGTTTCGCCGCAGGGTCTGTTTTCTACTTAGCTTGCTGGGTGTTATTTATGGTTGTTCACAACTGAACTTGTGACGGAGGTTCCAGACAGATCCTCCAAAGCAGACGTGAACCAGGCGTTAGCCATAAACGATCTGAAACATGAGTTTTAAACAAAAATGATGTGAAATTGTTAGCTAACAACCCCTTATCTATATAGGTTTTTTTTTAAACCCAGAAATACACCGAACCCCTGCATTTCTTGATGCGGGGCCCCTGTATGCCAAATCCCTACAGGTCAAGCTGACATAAAAGTGGAACTGCCTTTACCCCGGGTATGATGTGAAACCCTATCCTCAGCCTAGGACAGCAGAACCTTTAACAGCCCAGTCATGTGAAAATGATGGCAAGCACAGGAGGACGACGCCACAAAATAGCACTCAATCTATACACTACCCCCTTTAAACTACCCCAACAGACATCAGCTGTCAACAGGCTGGAAACCCCTAAACACAAAAACAGGCACATGAGGGGGACAGCCCCTGCGGATTGTGGAGATACTTTGGCAGCAGCAACAAAGTGCATGAAGCTAATGACAGTCAAAAATGTAATCCACATGCACCTTAATCCACTACGAATTGCATGCATTTTATATGGAGCTCCCGAACCCTAAATAAAAAATTTTTCCAGTGCTATAAAATCTCCATTCATAAAAAATCATGAAATCATAGGAAAAGGGGGTGCCTGAAAATTAAACAGCTGCAGGACTTCGGTATGTTCACCGGGTACTGCAGACGTAAGTACCGCCCAGCACCGGGTGTTTCAGGAGCTCACCTGATCCAAAAAGTACCCCCGGCGCGGGGGGGGGGGGGGGGGGGGTTTTTGGGTTTAATCACCCCCACTGACCCCAAAACATCATTATTTTGTGGGGTAATCGCACAAATAAATTAAAAATTCATTATCTCCCCACCCTACAATCGATTTTATTTGGGTTGGTGTGGGGTTGGGGTGTGTTGTGTGGTTTGTTGTGGTGGGTGTGTGTGTGGTGGGTGTGTGTGTGGGGGTTTTTGTGGGGGGGGTTTGGGGGGTTGGGGCAAGGGTAACCCATATTTTTTTTTTATGAAAAAAATTATTGATTATGAAAATGCACGCACACTTCCCGCGTTTTAAAGTGCAAAAGCCGAAACACGCGCCGCAATTTAAAACGCCCGGTGAACATACCCTTTACTTTGCCTTTAGCCCCAGTCTCAGGAAAAAACAAAAATGTAAACCCTTACCTTTCCGTTTTTTTCCTTTTTGCTTTGTCTTCTCCCGTCCCCATTTTTTTTTTTTCCGAAAACGAGACCGGGGGCCCCACACTGCAAGAATGGGTGAACTTTTTTCCCCCCCACCCAGGCATCTCTGTGCTCACAGCTTGCAGGCAGCGGCCGTTCACTGGTTCTGGAAAAAATTTAAAATTGAGGGATTTTTATTTTTCCCACAAGGATGAGGACCCGTTAGGCCGTTTTAAAACCCCAGTACTTTTTGGCTCCCTAATGAGAGGCTTTTTGGAGGTAAAAAAACCCTTTCCACCCCCCTTATGTCTACCCGTCCAGCCCCTATTTTCTTTTTATAAAAATTTAAAACTGAGTAAGGTTTTCTGGTGAGCGGCGCAAACTGTTTTCTTCTATTTAGATAATTTGACTATAATGAGGCTAGAGGTTGCATCTTTTTCTTATTAGGACTTTTATTGTGATGAGGAACAAATACTTGTGGAAACCTTTTTTTGAGGGTAATAATTTTAAAAAGGGGGTTTTCCATGATATTCTCAACCCCTGTATCCACCCTCTTTCAGCTCTGTGTGCTCAGAAGGGGGGTGTAATGATTTTTTTTTAAAAAATTAAATATCATGTACCCAGCGGGGATGAATCACCAGGCCTGCCCCCCTTCTCTACCCAAAAGGTGTCAAAACTGCCGCCCCCCCAGCTGTTGGGAAACTACAACTCCCATCTGCCTACTGTTAATTTTACAAATGCATGGGGGATTTTTTTTCCCAACGTGGGGGGCCCCATTTTTGACACCCTGAGTTAGTCAAAAAAAGGTCTGTTTTTAGTAAAATTTGTGAGAGCTAAAGGGGGTAAAGTTTTGCCTCCAGGCAAAGCGTCCTAGGTTCAAATCCCTGCAGGAACGAAACTGGTTTTTTTTTTTCTTTCTTTTCAAATGCAAAACTCATTGAGGGTTTTTTTTTTTTTTTTATTTGCACTTTTTTTACAATTAAAGGGAATACAAAGGCCCCGGCAGTAAAATGGCAGCACCGGGGGGTTTGAACATCAGTAGCTCCCTAGGAGAGAATGTTATCTGAGCTGTGCAACCAGAACTGAGGAGCTCTCAGCCCGGTCTATCCCCTAGAAAAACGTAAAAAAGGAAATTTTAACAAAGGAGCGGCAAAACAAAACCCCGGGTTGAAATTTTTTTTTTAATAATGAGTTCCCAAAATCAATTTTACTTCGTGACAAAACCCCTTTCAGCTTTATCAGGGTTTTCCAAATCTTGCCAAATAATTATTGCTTCTGTGATTTTCTTGAGAACTGCAGGAAGCCAAAAAAAAAAAAATAATATTACAAGAGTGTGTGACCTTGGGGGAGAAATTAAGAAAATATTTTGCTGGCCTGTCCACAAAAACCAGTGCAGGAACATGAGAGGTGGACTTAGTGGCTTCCCAACAGAAAAATAAAAAAATTTAAAAACGATAAAAAAACAAAAAAAAAAAAAAACCATTTTTGAAATTTTAAAAATTTAAAATACCTGCCAAAAGTTTTTTTGGGCACCCCTTTTTTTTTTTGGGGGAAAACTGGTTTTCCAAGGTTTTAACCCATCTCCAATTTTCTTTTTGGGGGTTTGGCAAAAAAAATCCAAAAAAATTTTTACCTCACTTTTTTTTCTTCCTGAACAAACGTTTTTTTAAATGGCCATAAAAAACGAGATTGCAATGGGGCCACATGTTCATTTGGATGGGAAACTACCACTGCCCCGGGGGTTTTCCGGCCCCCCGGCCCTTTCCCACCACAGGAAAAATAAAACTGGGCATATCCAAAAGCACCATGCCCAAGCCTTCTTTCCCAAAACATCTGCAGTAGGAGATCAGAAGACCAATGCTCATTAGGGGGTTTACACAACAAAAAGTGGGTCCAGCTGTTTTTAGGTGTAAAAGGGCGCTTTCGTGAACGCCCCCTTTTTCCCGCCATATGCAGAAAGTTTCCCACATAACTTTACAAAACCTTTTTGTGGGACAAGGGGCCCCGTCTCAACAAAACCCGAAAATTTCCAAACAATGTCCCACGCACAGGGGTCAAACTGCCCGGCCCTCCAGCTGTTTTGGAAAAACTACAACTTCCCATATGCATTTGTATAATCTATAACATGGGGGGAGATGGGAGTTTTTTCCCAACAACTGGTGGGGGGCCCCGTTTACACCCCTGCTGGATCCCGGATATCTGCAAGGCCTTAGTTTCGGAAAACCCCCCATTGAATGGATGGGTATTGGTTTAAACCCCCCGAAATCCCAAGTTTACAAAAATAAAAGCGTCCCTTTGGAACAACACTGTAAAAGCATCTTCTATTTGTTTATATGTTAGGCTTTGTTCCAACGTTTTAAATGGGGGCGTAATTTCGCCCGCATTACCCCGTGTGGCCGGGGGGCCGGGGCCCCCCCCCCCAAAAAATCACGCCTAGCGGGCGTATACGCCCCCTAGAAAGTGACATGTGAAATTTTCTCCCCCCCTCGGGGTATTTCCCAAGGGGAAGGAGACGTAATCCATGTTCTCATGAGAACTTTAATTACCGTAAAAAATGGGCCGTTTTTTTAGCCCCTAAATTTTCCCCACCCTTTCCCCCTAAATTACGGACCGAAATGGCCCCTTTTAAACCGTGGAACTGGGCCCCTTGGTTAGGTAACCAAACTAAAAAAGAACCCGTATCTCAAAAATCAGTCTTACTTGTGTGATATGGGGGCCTTTTATAAGAAACCGCCCTCTGGGTGCAGGATGCCAAGTTGCGTCTAACAAGTACACATCTAATTGTGCCAATGAAGGCACTAAACCTCTGCCTTTGGTGGCTATTTTCAGCCAAGCCTGTCTCATCCGCTTCTGCTAATATTACACACAGAAGGCCAAGGACTTACAAACTGGGCAAAGTAAAAACATGAAAAAGCCGGCTGACAGAGCACGAAACCCGCATCTACAATCCATGAAAAAAAATCCATGTGGGAATTTTGTATTCCAATAAAGGTTATACATTGACTGTATATCCGCCCCCTCATACATCAGGAGAATGGGGGTCTGTTAAAGGGGTTTTGCCACGAAAGTTTAAAATGGGGCCCTTTTTTTCCCCCAAAAGGGTATTTAATCACTTTTCTAAAATAAAGGATTACAAAAAGGCAGTCAGAGGCTCGGCCTTTTCGCCCTTATTACTTCCAAAGCTTCAATTAAAGGCCCCACAAGAGCTGCTGGGGGGCTTGGGAAGAAGCTTCTTATTGATGAATGAGCTGCAGGCTTTCAAGGCACGGGTAAAAAAATATTTTTTTTTTGTATACAGAAAAAAAAAACCCTAGTTGTAGTGTATTTTGGTAATCCCGCTTTTTTCTGAGACAAAACATGAAGAAGCTTTCAAGCTGCTGTGGAAAAGTGTTGTCTTTTTTATACAGAATCCCCAAGTTGTAGTTTTTTTATTATTTTTTTAGTGATAAATTTCACACGACCCTTATGCGGTCTGTGCTTGGCTGTGTCTCCTCAGCCAGGCTTTTTTTAATTTTCTTTTTAGCAATAAGGCACGTCTGGCAAAAACCCTTTAAGACATTCCCGATTTCCAGCCCTCTGAAAAACCCTAGAAAAGCACAAAACCGGAATTTTTGCGTCCCCAAACCTCCCTTCGTCCCAAAAGTCACAAAACAACCGCCCTTTCAAGATTTATAAAAGCGACCACCCAGTTTGGGGCACATTTACCAAGTCCTTTAAAAGATACCGCATTACTCGAGTATAACCGAGCACCCACTTTTGCCACAAAAAATTTAACAACTTAGTGATGGATTTAAGCCCAAGGGGGAAATGCAGCGGCGACTGGAAATTGAAAAAAGTAAAAAAGGATACCAATAAAATTACATAGGGGGGTTATTTTTTCCCCCTAGGCAGTAAAAAAATCCCATAGGCATCGCTATCTTCTTGGCACAGCGGGGTTTTTTTATTTATCGGCGGCCCCCGATGCACACGCTGCCTGTGCTGGGAAAATTCCCCGGACACCGCGATCTGGCCCCCGTCAGGTCCACTGCGGAACAGGGAGCGCTCGTCTCGCCCGCTGGTATCTTCCCCTTATCGCCCCCCCCACAACAGGTGAAGACCCCAAGAACCTGGGCCCCCCCGGAGCGCCGGGGTTTCTGGGATTCTTCTATATGCGTCCCTGAGGGGTTTCATATAGCAAAATGTCCCCCGCCCGGGGCTGGGGCCATCGCGGCAGGAGCTCAAAAGGACTCAATTTTTAAAACGAGGGGGAAATTTTTCAGCACATTTTTTTGTTTAAAACTGCTTTACCTGAGAAAATTGTAGCCCAAGTTTTTTGCCATGGGCGGACGGGGTTTTCCCTACGGACAAGGCAAAATGGCATAAAAAATAATACCAAGAAAACCTCAGGATTTCCCTCAAGCCGCCCACCATTGGAATGCAAAAAATTTTTTTTTTCGCAATCCCTTGATGATTTTTTGAAAAAGCGTCGGGCTGTAAGTTTTCTTATATTAGGCTTGGGCTGTTCTGGGGGTGTCTTTCTATCCTGTGGGGTTATTCCCCTGATATTGTTCTTTTTGTCTATATATTTGAGGCATGGATTTTTTTTTATTTTTACCCTTTTAAAATGGAATAAAAGGGTTTTTTTCCCACTTAAGTGGGGGGACGCCCTTTTTGGGCAGTTCCTCCACGTTGGTTGGGGTGTTACAGGGAAACAATCCCCTGGCCCCTCCTATTTTCAATTTTTTCCCTGCTATGACACCCCCCGGTCTGTAAGATTTTTTTTAACCTATAAAAATGTATACCTGCCATTTGTGGTTTTATTGTGATTTTTACTATTTAATTTTTATTTTTTTCTTCGTTTTTTTTTTAGAATGAAAAAATTTTAGAGAAAACTTTTTTGTATTCATTTTTTAGTGTTTTTTAAAAGTAGTAGAATCAAAATTTTTTATGGCTGTGAACAGTGTTTTTAAGGGTTTTTTTTTAATGGTTATGGCATTAATTTACCCTATAACCGGGGTAAAGCGAGTTTTTTTCAGACAAAAAAATTTTTGGCGAAAAAATCCCCCCCGGTTATATCATTTTTTTTCGGCCCCCCGGGCCTGCGATGGCCGGGGGGGAGGACCTTCGTTTAAAGCGTCTCCGGGAGCGCAAAATGAATTTCCCCAGTAGGGAAAAGGTCCCAGGCACTGCGTGGCCCCCCGGGGGTCAGCACTTCCCCCTCCTGATAAATCCCCAGACATAAAAGAAAAAAAGATATCACTGCGGAGCAGAGAGCGGCGCTCCGTGCCCGCATGGACTCGGCAAACCCCCCGGGGCTCGCGGGCCCTCCGGGGTTTCCGGCACAGGCAGTGTGTGTCTCATGCTTGTGCGCGGCCCCGTGAACATTTACCCCCTGGGCCAAGAAGATGCAGGAGAGCGCCCGGGGGCCGGAACGGGGGGATCGAGGTGTGGGTTTTTTTTTTTTTTAAAACCTTACCCTTGCCTTTTAAGCCCCCACACCCCCTTTCCTTGGGGACCTAAATTGCCTATAAAGACCATACCTCCATGGGGCAATTACCTGCCTATAACGACCTATACCAGCCTATAACCTGCCTATGGGGGACATTAAACTGCCTATGTAATTTTATTGGTATCTATTTTTATTTTTAAAATTCACCAGTAGCCGCTGCGTTTTCCACCCTAGGCTTATACTCGAGTCAATAAGCTTTCCCGGTTTTTGTGGCAAAAGTAGGTGCCTCGGCTTATACGGTACATATATATGTGTAGATAAACATTGATCGACAGATATAAATAAATTAAAGGCATACATCTCAGTTCCTTTACAGAAACTAAAGTCTTTTGTATACATCATGAATCTTTTTAGATGCTAAAACCCTATTTGAGGGTGGCTTTGTCTCAGCAGATGGACTGAAAAAGAAAACCTTTCACTATCAGTGTGAGAAAGTTTTTACACACACGTGTATATATAAAATATATTATAATATATTATATATATATTATATATATATATATATATATTATATAAATAAATATACTACACCACATACATTTTGTTTCGTAATGATGAGAATATTCATAAGATGGTAAGCGGGTAATATCACATAGAATTGGTGAGGACCACTAATATTCCCAGGGAAAAATGGCATGAAGAAAACCAAACCCACAAATGAACAATTTTTTCCGAATAACCCAAAAGAAAACGCTTAGGGCTAGCCAAGAAAATTATAAAAACCGGTATTCAAAAAAAATTTAAAAGGGCGCTCCAAAACTCCCAACAGGAAAACAGCCCCCCCCCCCCCCCTTTTGAGTTTTCATTTTCCGAGGGAAAAAAGGGGTTCTTGCCTCAATGCCCCTTTTGGGGGCCCCCGGGGGCCAATAAAAAAAACCCCTTGGCAGGGGGGCCCCGGGCTGCAGGGGTTTTTTCCCATAGAGCAAAATTTTTGTGCTCTTTTTTTGGGCCGGGTTTTTTTTCCAGGCGGTTGAAAAACCGGTCGAAAAAAAAAATTGCCCAGGGGAAAAACATCCCCTAGACCCCTTTTTCCAGGGAAACCCGGGTTTAAATACTGGGGTGCCCGAAACCCAAAAATTTTTCCTTAAACCCATACGCCCCAATCGGAAAACCCTATGGAAATTAAAACAAAAAGGGAAAAATGGGGAACCTTTAAGATCAGCAAAAGAAAACCTTTTTAATTTTTTTTTGAAAAAGCCCCCCCAATTTTGCAAGTAATGTTTCACTTTTTTAATTTTTTTGTTATTGTTTTGTTCCTTTTTCCCTTTTCCCCATTTTTTTTCCAAATTTTTTTTCCTGTGCTGTTTTTTTTTTTACTTTTTTTAAATTTACATTTTTTTTCCCTTCATTTTTTAAAATTAAAATGATTTTTTTTTTCCATTTTAAAACCAAATTATTTAACACTTTGGGCCCCTGTTTTGGTTTTTTAATTAAAAATTGGAAAAAAAACCCCAAGATTTTTCCCCTTAAAAAAACCTTTCGGGGTTTAAAGTTGAAAGGGGAACCATTTTGTCAAATAAAATTTTTCCCAGCGTTTTAAATTTTTAAATCCCTAAAAATTATCTGCCCCCCCAAAGGGGAAATTTTTGGGGGAAACCTCTCTTTATAGAATTTTTTCCCCCCCCCTTTAAAATTTAAAGCTTTTTAACCCCTTGGAAACCCCCTTTTTCCCCCGTCCAGTGATTTGGAAAAGCTTTGTACCATGAACCATTTAAAACGGGAAAATTTTTTCACAGGGCCCAAACTCCCCTTTTTTTTTTTGGGCCCACGAAATTTTCCCCATTTTGGGTTTTTTTATACCCCCCAAAAACCCCGCTGCATTTTTATGGAATTTTCATGGCCCCTCAAGAAAAAATGGTTTTTACCGCCCCTTTCTCCCCACATGAAACAAAAAGATTGACATGCCCCAATTTGGGGCCCCCCGGGCAGTTTGCCCAAACCCTCCCTTTTTTGGAATTACGCCCCAAATTCACACGTTTTTCCAAAACCATGGGGGTACTGCAGCCCTTACTAAATTTCCCCGAAACCCTTCAAAAAAACCCCTGGGGGGAAACATCCCCAAAAATTGCCCCAAACCAAAGCCCCCCCTTTTGGCCCCCCCCCCCAAAAAAAGCCCGGAAAAGCCCGTGCAAAAAACCCCAAAACTACCCCAAAACGGGTTTTTTTTAATTTCACTGTTTTAATTAGGGTTGGGGGGGGGGGGGGGGGGGGGGGGGGGGGGGGGGGGGGGGGGGGGGGGGGGGGGGGGGGGGGGGGGGGAAATAGGGGGGCGGGGGGGCGGGGATGGGGGGGGGGGATAAAAGTAACAGGTTTAAAATTTTCCGGTTGAACCCAGGTTTCCCTACCCCCCTACGGCTCCCCCGGGTAAAGGGGGACGGGGAAAACCTAGAACAGTTTCCCCCTTCATTTTTAATTTTAAAGGGCCCCCACCAAAGGGGGTTTCCAAAGACCCCCTGGGAAGGGCCCCCAAACTTTAAGGGGAAGGGAAAAACCCCAAAACTTAAAAGGGCCCAAAAAAAGGATCAGCGGGGGGCCCCCGGGTTTCCCCTGACTTTTTTTATTCACCCCCCCCGTGACCCCCCCCCAATTTAAACTGAAATTTTACACTGTAAGCAGGGGCCCTAACCCCAAATGGGGCCCTCATTTTTTTTTCCCGGGAACCAAAAAGTTTTCCAAAGGGGGAAGCGTTTCTTTTCCGGGGAAACCAAAACCCCCCCCACTGGGAATTTAAATCCCATTTTTCCCAGAGGGGTTTTACTTTAACCCCCCGCAGGGTTTGCATAGACAAAGAACTCCCAAAAGGGGAAAACGGGCCCTGGGCCGGCTGCAGGGGGAAAAACCCCGTTTTGGGGGGCTGGCAACAAGGGGGAAACCCCCCCGACCCCGGGCACCAGGGGGGAAAACCCCCCGGACCCCCCGAAAAACGCGGGGGGCCCACCCCCGGGGGCCTGGAAACCCGGGGGACCTTTTTTGCCCCGGGGCCCCCGGGAAAACCCACTTTCCCACCCAGTTGGCCCGGGGGGAAAAAAACCCCCAAAAAGGGCCCTGGAAAACCAAAGGGGGTTGACCGGGGCCAACCTGGACCACGGGGGAAAAAAAAAGGGGGAAAAAAAGGGGGGGCCCCGGGTGCCCCCCGGGGGGCCAATCCAACCCTCCCCAAAGGGGCCCCCGCCCGGGTGGCAGGGGGGGCCCCGGCCGTTTTTTTGGCTTTTGCCAAGGGGGCCCCCCCGGGTTTAACCCTGGAATGGGGGGCCCAATTCCTGACGGCCGGACCCTGGGCCCCCGGGGGGGGGGCGGGGCCGGTTTTTAAGCCCTAGGCCCCCGCCAAGGGAAAAAACCTCCATCCTTGGGGCCCAACCCAAAAGGGGCACCCCCCCCGGGACCCTTCCCCCAACCCCAGGGGGAAACCCCTAAAAGCCGGGCCCAATTCCCCCCTTGGGGGTGACCCCCAAAAATATACCCCCAGGGGCTTTTAATCCGTTTTGGGCTCGTCCCCCACACTCCGGGCTGCACCCCTAATTACACGGGGGGCCCCCCCGCCCCTCCACACCGCCGACCCCCACACCGGGGGCCCCCTGGGCCCCCCCTTTACTCCTTTAACATCGGGCCCCCAAAAAAAACCCACTTTTTTCCCTGCAAAAAAAAACCCAAAATTTTAATTTACACCGGGGGGGGCCTGTACTAACATGGGGGGGGGGGGCCCCCCCACACTCCCCTGACCCCCTAATTTTTCCCCCGGGGGCCCCCCCTTTTACCCACCCTCTGTTAAAAATTTTCCCCAAAAAAACTCAAAGCCCTGCCCCCTAAACCACACGTATCCTTCCCTTCCCCCAAACCTCGCCCTGCCCCCCCATATACCAGCCTGTATCCATCTGTCCCCCCCAACCCCGCCCCCCCCCTTATACAAGCCTGACCACATCTCCCCACACCCCCCCCCTTTGCACCCCCATATACACACCGTACCCCTCACTCCCATCCCCCACACTTGCCCTGCCCCCCATATACCAGCCTGTCTCCATCTCCCCCCACACTCGCCCCTGCACCCCCTATAACAAGCCTGTACTCAATCTGCCCCCCACACTCGCCCTGCACCCCCTATAACACACGCTGTTCAATTGCCCCACACTCGCCCGCACCCCCCTATTACAAAAGCGTTACTCACATCTGCCCCACACTCGCCTCCCCCCCCTTTAAAAAAAAGCACTGTACTACATCTGCCCACACTCTGCCCTGCACCCCCCTATTACCAGCACGTACTCAATCGCCCAAACTCTCCCCTGAAACCCTTATACACAGCCCTGAAAATCATCTGCCCCACACTCGCCCTCCCCCCTTATACCAGCACTGTACTAAAATTCCCAACTCTTCCTGCCCCCCCTTTTCACACACGGGAAACTCAAATTTGCCCCACACCCCCCCAACCCCCTTCATCCCACTCCTACTCCCCACCCCCCCTTTTATTTTTACACAGCCTGTACCAAATCTCCCCACACTTCGCCCCTGACCCCCTTTTAAACAGGCTGAAAACCAATCTGCCCCACATTCCCCTAACCCCCTATTACAAAGCCTTCTCACATCTGACCACATCTCCTGCACCCCCCTTATTTTAAAGGCCTGTACTAACATCTGCCCCCAACACTTGCCCTGCCCCCCCCATTTTACACACCCCCTTACTAACATTTCCCCACACTCCCCCTGCACCCCCAGAAAAAACACACTTAAACTTAAATCGCCCCCCCTCAGCCTGCACCCCCCCCTAAATTTAACAGCCTTTTATAACATTGCCCCCCACCCCCTGCACCCCCTTATATAACAGCCTGTACTCAATCTGCCCCACACCTCCCCTGAAATAACACGCCTTACTCACATCTGCCCCACATCCCCCCTGCACCCCTTTAAAGCCTGGTTTACTAAATTCCTGCCCCACACTACCCCCTGAACCCCCCCTATATACACGCCTGTATCACATTGCCCCCAACACTCCGCCCTGCCCCCCTTATACAACCCTTTTGTATCCATTGCCCCCACACTCAGCCCTGCACCCCCAGTATACACAGCCCTGATTTACATCTGACCCACCCCTTGGCCCCTTTTTTCACAGCCGGTACTAACATCTGCCCAACTCTCCCCTCCCACCCCCTTATCCAGCACTTTTACTTCCATTGCCCCCAACCCCTGCCCATCCCCCCCCTATTTTCCAGCCTGTACTCCTTGCCCCACATTCAGCCTGCCCCTTAAACCCCTTTTACAAAACACCCCATCGTGACCCCCATCCACCTGACAAACCCCAAAAGCCTGAAACCCCTTATTAACAGCATTTGTACTAACATCTGCCCAAAAATTTGCCCTGCCCCCCATATACACAGCCTGTACTACATCTGCCACCACCGCCCTGCACCCCCAAAATTTAACAGCCTGTACTCAATCTCCCCCAAACACTCGCCCGGGCCACCCCTATATACACACGCTGACTACTCCCCCACACCCTGCACCCTTTACAAGCCTGTACTCCACATCTGCCCCCACACTCAGCCCTGCACCCCCTATATACACAGCGCTGTACTCACATCTGCCCCACACTCAGCCCTGCACCCCCTATATACACAGCGCTGTACTCACATCTGCCCCACACTCAGCCCTGCACCCCCTATATACACAGCGCTGTACTCACATCTGCCCCACACTCTGCCCTGCACCCCCTATATACACAGCACTGTACTCACATCTGCCCCACACTCTGCCCTGCACCCCCTATATACACAGCACTGTACTCACATCTGCCCCACACTCTGCCCTGCACCCCCTATATACACAGCACTGTACTCACATCTGCCCCACACTCAGCCCTGCACCCCCTATATACACAGCGCTGTACTCACATCTGCCCCACACTCAGCCCTGCACCCCCTATATACACAGCACTGTACTCACATCTGCCCCACACTCAGCCCTGCACCCCCTATATACACAGCACTGTACTCACATCTGCCCCACACTCAGCCCTGCACCCCCTATACACAGCGCTTTTTCCTCAATTCTGCCCACACCTCCCGCACCCCCTATTACACAGCTCTGTACTCACAACTGCCCCACACTCAGCCCTGCACCCCAGGGTATCCCCACAGAATGAATAAACATCACCCCCAAATTTCCCCTGCCCCCCAGTATAACAGGCTGTACTAAAATTGCCCCCCCACACCCCCGCACCCCCCTTTAAAAACACCTGAATACAATCCCCCCACACTACCCCTGACCCCCTTTATCCCAACGCATGCTACATTTCCCCCACACTCGCCCCCCCTGCCCCCCCCAAATATACACACCTGATCACTCTCCCCAAAACCTCCCCTGCCCCCCCAAAATTTTTTAAACAAGCCCCCTTTTCCCCAATTCACCCACACTGCCCCTGCCCCCCATATACACAGCCCTGTACTCACATCGGCCCCACCCTCTGCCCTGCACCCCCTGTATCCACAGCGCTGTACTCACATTTTTCCCCCAACCCCCTCCCCCCCCCATTTACACAGAACTGTACCCTCGCCCCACACTCCCCCTGCACCCCCATATACACAGCGCTGACCACATCTGTCCCCCCATTTGGCCCTTGGCACCCCCTTAAAACAAGCCTGTACTAATTATTCCAACTCTCCCCTGCACCCCTATACACAGCCTGACTAATTGCCCCCCCTACCCTGCACCCCCTATAAACAAGCCGTACTCACTCCCCCACATTTCCCCCCTGCACCCCTTATACACAGCCTGACTCACATCTCCCCCTGCCCCCCCCACGAACTCCCCCTCCCCCCAATATAAAAGCCGTACTAAAAATCTGCCCCACCTCAGCCCGCCCCCCTTATAACCAAATGTATCAAAATTGCCCCCACACCTACCCTGACCCCTAATACACAGGCTTCTAAATCTGGCCCCACACCGCCTGCACCCAATATACACGCCTGAAACTAATCCCCCCCACACCAGCAGCCCCCCCTATATAACAGCCTTTACTCACATCTGCCCCACCTCCCCCCTGCACCCCCTATATACACAGCGCTGTACTCACATCTGCCCCCACTCCCCCTGCACCCCCTATTAACAGCACTGTACCACATCTGCCCCCCCATCCCTCCCACCCCTATATAAACACAGCACGTACTCACATCTGCCCCCACACTCAGCCCGGGGCCCCCCAGCCACACGTACCACATCGCCCCCACCTCCCGCACCCCCCTTAACAAAAGCATGACTCACTCTCCCCCACACTCTGCCCTGCGCCCCCTATATACACAGCGCTGACTACTCTCCCCCACACTTGCCCTACCCCCAATTACAAGCCTGTCAAATCTGCCCCACACCTCCCTGCACCCCAAAAACACAGCGCGTATCACATCTGCCCACCTCTGCCCTGCACCCCCAGTATACACAGCGCTGTACTCACTTTCTGCCCACACGCCTGCCCCCGATAACAGCAGACTCCATCTGCCCCACACTCACCTGAAACCCCCCTATATACACAGGCTGTACCCACTGCCCCACCTCGCCCTGCCCCCCCCAGTTACCAAAGCCTGTACTCACATCTGCCCCACTCGCCTGCCCCCCCTATAAACGCACGTATCAAATCTGCCCCACACCCCCCTGCCCCCATATACACAGCATGTACTCACTTCCCCTGCCCCACCTCGGGCCTGCACCCCGATCACAGCATGTACCACATCTGCCCACACTCGCCCTCCCACCCCCGATCACGCACTGTACTAATCTGCCCAACTCCCACTGACGCGTCCTCACCACACGGGAGAGCGGAGCTGTGACTGAGCACTTCCTCCCCGCAGCCTCTGCTCTGGACTCTCAGGCAAACCCTCCGCAGCCGCTGATTGGCTCAACCGCCCGCCCAGAGCGCAACTTGTAAGTGGCTGCAGAAGGGTGTGTGGGCGGAGAGAGGGCGCCAGTGACCCGAGCAGGCCCCACACCCCCCAAAACCCCCCCCTAGACCCCAGCCCCCTCACCCGCAGCAGTGCCCCGACCGCTCACCCGCAGCAGGCCCGACCCCCTCAGGCCGGCCCCCCCAAGCCCCTCCCCGCATCTCCCCGCCCCCTCACCCCCCCCCAGTGCCCACCCCCACCCCCGAGCAGCGCCCCACCCCACTCCCCAGAAAATGCCCCCACCCTCACCCCCAGGGCCCCCCCCCACCCCCCCCAGTGCCCCCACCTCTCACCCGCAGCAGTGCCCCAGCCCCCTCACCCGCAGCAGTGCCCCAGCCCCCTCACCCGCAGCAGTGCCCCAGCCCCCTCCCCCTCCAGCCCCCACCCCCACCCAGTGCCCGCCCTTTTAAACCCGGCAGGCCCCAGCCCCTCCCCCCAGCGGGCCCCCCAGCCCCTCACCCTCACAGGCCCCAGCCCCCTAACCCGATTGCCCCAGCCCCATCACCCCCAGCAGTGCCCCAGCCCCCTCACCCCCAGCAGTGCCCCAGCCCCCTCACCCGCAGCAGTGCCCCCCCAGGCAGGCCCCAGCCCCCCAACCACCAGCAGGCCCCCACCCCCCCTCCCCCCCAGCAGTGCCCACCCCCTCACCCCCCAGCCCCCACCCCCAGCAGCGCCCCCAGCCCCCTCACCCCCACATGCCCCAGACCCCCCCCCCCAGCCCGTCCCCCAGCCGGCCCCGCCCCCTACCGCACAGAGCCCCCAGCAGGCCCAGCCCCCTCACCCGCCAGGCCCCCAGCATGCCCCAGCCCCCCCTCACCCCAACAACCACCCCCTCACCCCCCAGCATCCCCAGCCCCCTCACCCACCCGGGGCCCCCCACCCCCAGTCCCCCAGCCCTCCCCCCCCGAAAAACCCGAGCCCCCCTCACCCCAGCGGGCCCCCCACCCCCCCTCACCCGCAACAGGCCCCCTCACTCGCAGCAGTGCCCCAGCCCCTCACACCCCCCCACACCACCCCCGCAGTGCCCCAGCCCCCCCCCACCCGCACACCCTCCCCCAAAGCAGCCCCCCCCCCCAAAGC
>JAODAL010028827.1:0-52673 GCA_025379985.1 Phyllomedusa bahiana | reverse complement strand
AATGGCGGACCGGCGCAGTGGAATTAGGAAAAAAAGCCAAGATTCTATTTAAAGGAAGATGTCTTTAATTTTTAAAAGATGCAGGGGTAGTAGACCCTCGCACCATTAAAAACACTAGGACAATAAAAAAACCCAACGCTTTTTCCTGCCTATACCAGGGGGCCGCCGTGATAAGGGCTAGGGAAACCAAAAGTCCAAACAAGCCATATGAGAGTTGTGCCTCTGCAATACGAGCGCAACCTCAAAAGGGTAAGCACATCTACCTACTTTTCAATTATTCTCTATTTTTACCATCTTCACTATTGTGCGCCCCCTTTGTGTTTTTTTTCTTTTATATCCTGTATCTCTACGGAGCCCTGATACTGGGACCTCTGATACGTTAAAGGGTTGGCAGCCATTGAAGAATATGGACTACTAAAAAAACAGACATATCCTAAGAGACACTTTCCTGCAGGAACTAAATGAGGAAAAAACAAAAATGCCCCCGATGGAACCCCAGTCGGAGATAAGTATAAAATTTAATGAAGAGGACACCAAAATAATGACTGAACTGTTAAACTCACTTGAAAAAAGACTCTGTAATGAAGCACAACAAAAATTAGACATAATGTTTTTATCTGTGTATAACAAACTCAACCTGATTCCTAAAGGTCTTCAGATACTCCTTTCTCCCACTTTCACCAATGACACTACATTTGTAGCAGAATGGGAGCATATATTGGAGGAATGCTCATTAACCCCTTAAGGACCCAGCCTGTTTTGGCCTTCCTGACCCAGCCCTATTTTTGAAATCTGACATGTGTCCATTTTAAATGTGAGAATAACTTTTTGACACTTTTACTATCCATGTGTTTCAGAGATTGTTTTCTCTTGACACTTGTGCTTTAATGTTGAAGAAATTTTTATCCATAAAATTTCCTTGTTTGTTTGTGAAAAATATCAAAATTTCATAAAAAATTTGGAAAAATTTGGTTTTTAAAAAGTTGCAAAATTTCTGCGTGCAAGACAGATAATTATTCACCACAAAATATTTTATAACTAGCATCTACCATATGTCCACTATAGGTTGGCATCATTTTTTAAATGTCTTTTTTTTTTTTTACGACATTAGAGGGCTTAGAAATTTAGTAGTAATTTCTCACAATTTCAGAAAATTTGCAATATACATTTTTTTAGGGACCACTCCAGTTCTGACGTGCTTTGGAGGGGCCTGAAAGTTTAGATACCCCCATAAATTGCCATCTAAGAAACTAGACCCCTTTTAACCTATTTACAACACTATTTAGGAATTTTGAAAACCCCTTTTAGATATTTCCCCAGAAATTAAAGCAAATGGAGGTGAAATTTCAAATTTCACTTTTTGCAGATTTTAAATATTTATCCATTATTCACTGGAATACGGTAAATGTGATAGGTAAATGCAACTTAATATCAATTCCCCCAGGTCTGCCTTTTTAGAGATATCCCATATGTGGCCCTAGTGCGGGAAATTTGGCTCAACCATAAGCCCCAGAATAGGAGGAGCACCTACCGGACTCTGAGGTCTCATTTTCAATACGATTTTATTTAGGCGCCATTTCAGGTTTGGGGACACCCTAAGGTGCTAAAACTTAAAAAAACACCCCTAAAGAGATCACATTTTGGAAACTACACCCCTTAAGGGAATAATCCAGGGGTGCATTTAGTATATAACCCCCACAGGTGATTCACAAATTTTTTTTAGCATAAGGCTGTGAAAAGAAAAAAAAAATTTTTTTTCCAATAATCTGCAATTTTAGTTTAAAATTTTTCACATATACAAGGAATCCTGGAAAAAAGAACCGTAAAACTTTGTTAAGCAATTTTTTTCCAAGTTTGGCAATACCCAACATGTGGGTGAAAAACTGCGGTGTGGGCGCAGGGCAGGGCGTAAAGGGAGGGAGCGCTATTGCTTTTGGAACGCAGATTTGGTGGGGCCATGTCCATTTGCAAAGCCCCCAAAGTAGCAGAACAGGGAAAACATTCCAGAAGTCGCCCCATTTTGGATTCAACCCCCCTCAGGATCTCATCTAGGGGTGTATCTGCATTTTGGACACAGTTTTCCCCATAGTTTTTTTTAGCATTGGGCAATGGGGGGAAAAACGCAGTTCAGTCCTTGTTTTTTGAGTTTCAATTTTACAGCATTCGCCGTGCAGTGTAAATGATGTGATAACTTTACTATGGGGTGGGTACAATTACAATGATATAATTTTATATAGTTTTTTCTGTTTTATTACTTTTACACCGTAGAAATACGTCTATAAAAAATTGCGTTGTATGTTGCCTTCCTGTAAGCTGAACTTTTTATTTTGCTGTGGCAACCTGGTGTTGGCTTGTTTTTTGCATAGTTGAATTTTTATGGGTACCATTTGGGTGAAAGGGGCATGAAACTTTTTAAAGGTTTTGTTGTGTTTTGCAAATACCAACCTTGGTATGATTTTTTTTATTTTTTATAGGTTCACCGACGGTATATTGGCTGGTGCTTTCTCACATTCAATAGTTTACCACCGAGTACCCATTTGTAATTTTTAATGTTTCCCTCCCCTTTTTAATCCCCTTTAAAAACTTTTATTCAAACAAGGAAATTACCCGTTTTTGCATCCCATAGTTGAGAGCCATAACTTTTAAATTTTTCTGTGCTTGGAGCTGTGTAGGGACTTGTTTTTGCGAGAGGAGTTGACGTTTTATTAATATCATTTTTGGGGGACAAGGGTTTTTTTATTGCTTTTAAATCCATTTTTTGGAGGCCAGGTGAAGAAAATACTGCAATCCTAGTAGTGTTTTTATTTTTATTTTAACAGGGCTCACCGTGCAGTATCCGTGATAAGTTAGCTTTACTCTTTGGGTCGCTACGATTATGGCGATAACCCTATTATATAGTTTTTTTTTTAATGTTTAAGCACTTTAAAAAAAAGAAAAATTGTTTTTTAGTGTGTAAAACAATATTTATGCATCGCTATCTTCTAGAGCTATACATTTTTTATTTTTTTCCGTATACAGAGCTGTATAAGGATTTTTATTTTTGCGGGAGGGAATGAAAGTTTTTATTTGGGACAACTTTGCTTCTAGGAGTTTTTGATCGCTTTTTATTCCCCTTTTTTTGCTGCGGGATGAACAAAAAAATCTTAATTCTGTGATTGTTTTTTGTTTTGTTTTTTAGCCGTTCACCGTACGGTTAATTAACATGACAGATTTATAGGCAGGTCGTTACGCACGGGCGATACCAAATATGGGTACTTTATTTATTTTTGATCTTTTTTGGGGCGATTTGGCGTTTGTAAAGGGGAAAAGGGCGGTGTATATTTTTATTTTTTTTTTTTCGTGTTTGTGTTTTACTTGTTTATCACTTTTTTTTACTTTTTTTCACTTTTTCCCCATTTTTATTTACTTTTCCCCATAGGGATTTGAAGAGAGATCTTTAGATCTCTCATTCAATAGGAATCATTTCATAGCTTGTTGCTATGACTGGTTCCTAAGAAACTGTCAGTCACGAGCCGGGCCATGCCCACAGGGCACGGCCGGGCTCGTGACTCACAGACAACCCGGAAGGCATTCTCTGCCCTGTGGTGTCTGTAAAGGAAAGGCAGGAGCCGACGGATCGCCCGATCGTGCGCTGCTGCCGCCGACAGAGACGCAGGAGGAGCGATTTTCCTCCTGCGTCTCTCTTAGTTATTGCGACCCGGGTTGTCGCGATAATTAAGGTGTTAACCGGCCCCCCCCCGGAGCATCCGGGTGGGCGACGCTGCGGATGTCAGCAAAATAAAATATACAGGCTGGACACCCGCCGCCCGATCGCGCGAACTCTGCTTTTTTGAGGTCGCGCGCTCCTCAGGACGTATCCATACGTCCACGTGCGTTAACCCCCAACCCACCTGCACGTATGGATACGCCCAAGGTCGTTAAGGGGTTAAAACTTATAGATCTCCTCATAAGGAAAAGAAGCTCACTTATTAACTTCACGATAGGGGAGATTGAAAATATTTTGCAAGATTTATCTAAATTTGAATTTACATCAAGATTACTTGAGAATTAATAATCGTGTCACCACTGAAGCATGTAAATTTGAAAGCAACTTATTCTTACGTAAAAAAGGAAAACTCAATAGAGATAAGGAACTGAACAAAAATAAAAATAAAAAAGAGAATTTGGCAGAAAATAATTCCAATAATAATTCCAATAATTCTAAGTTCCAGAAAAAATACCCCGTTAAATAAACCAAAATCTTCATCTTTTGTGAACTCCAAATCCCATCAGAAAAGGCTAGGTTCTCTCACCGCTGATACAAGCCACACTACTAACATATCTAATAATACTAATATAATCTCAACAACAGGAGAAATTGCACCGGACAATACCAAACAAAATATATCCGTTACGGCCCATAATGAAGATTTTAACCATTTATCCCCAATAAAGCTGCCCAATAAAATAGATCCTTCCAAGGATCTAAAAGGTATCCAATCCACAGTGAGTGCTGGAGCTATTCCTAAAAACTCTATTAAGGCTAAAAATACATCTACTAATCTAGAAGAATTCAATACTAACAAAGATAAAGAGGTGAAAACACATCCCAAGGTACATCCTAAGCAAAAGGAATTTGGGGGAAATAGAGAATTACCTGTGATACACGATTTAAATACTTTAACGCAAAGCACTATGTCACAATTTGAAAGAAATTTCACCAGATTTATCACCACAGTTTCTGCCAGCCAGGAGACTGGGAAGGTACTACATAGTCTAAGTATCATCACTAACACTTTTGATAAAGAAGAACCCACAACCATTTCTTTTTCCGATATAAAACAAAAGGCCCAAAAAATTCGAGAAAGGTTTGAGAAAATTAAGTCGGAACATAGCGGCTTTAAAACAGATTTTAATGAATCCCTCTCTCCATCTTTGCCCTCACAATTTACTACTCATTAGGTGTCTAACACCTCCCTCCCAATTCTAGACATGGATACCACCATCACTGAAATAAACACAGAAGGGCAAAATATACCCCTTTTTTTAGGGTCAACCCAAATAGTCCCCCCACCGTCCCCCAATACAAAACCAGCCACCAAAAGAAAAGGCATACTAGAGGATGCAGGGCGGGGACCCGCAGGAAAAAAAGAAAGGTCCCTGTCTCTCACTTAGAAACTCCTACCGTACCTTTTACTTTAGAATCAGAATTACAAAAACAAGGTATATTCAATTTATCAGAGTACAATTTAGATTCTCACGAAATCAGCGTTGTGTCTAAAGGTCTTTTTTTCTGCCCCACCAACAATGATATCAAACATTTGGATTTATTTTTGGATCTACATCACCTAGTACGCAAACTTACCCTCACCAGACATTTTTCTATGCATCCTAATTCGATAGAACCCTCCACTATCAAAAAAGAAGAAGAAGAGACTATAGAAATCCCTACCAAATCTACCCCACCCAGTCCCAGGGGCACTATATTAAAACCTTTCTGGATCTAGTTCCTGATGAATTACAACTCATCACTCCAACTAGCAGGAATTCTAATCTAACTAAACAAGAAGAAACAGCTCTAAAGAGAATGAAAGATAATCACGACATAGTGGTGCGACCGGCAGATAAAGGTGGAGGCACCGTAATATTAGATTATGAAAAGTATCAAAAAGAGGCCGAAAATATTTTAAGTGATAACACCTATTATGAAATTATTCCAAATGATCCATTTCAGGAAGTTCAAAATGTACTGCTTGACAGTTTGAACCAAGCAGTATCTGGCAATATCATTACTAAAAAAGAGAAATACTTTATATACTGTATATTCCAGAGCCTAACATACCTTTTTTTTACTTCCTTCCCAAGATACACAAAAGTCTAAAAAAAAAAACAGGACGCCCTATTATCTCAGGGATCAATTCTAGCACTAGCCAATTATCACACTATTTAGATCTTCACCTTCAACCGCACGTAATCAAATTAAAAAGCCACCTTAGAGATTCAGGTCACCTTATCCAGTTTTTGACAGATTTACCACCTAATTATATTAACAAAATGGAGTGTGCAAAATAGTTACCGAAAATTAAAACGTAACCTTTACTTGACAATTTAAAAGACTCATATTTAGCAAAACAAGCTCCATACAGGGAATACAAAGGGCAATATCATAATAGCCTCCTAGTATCCAAAGATTGGGTTTCCAACGGAAGAAGGGACCACTTGCCCTAATATTCCCTAGAATTATTTGCACCACAATAGCAAAGGGGAAGCACTCCCCCCTGAAAAAGGGCGACCCCAAAAGATGCGTTTTACTATCCCTACCTTACCAATAAATCACCCATCTAACACGTCCCAACTGTTTCGACCCACCTTGGTCTCTTTAGGGGACCCAATAAAGTTGCTATATACAAAATCTGTGAATAGATGGAGAAATAAAAGAAAAAATAAACCCAAGCAACACATATATAATACATATATATCTATATGTTACATAGCTCAAAAAAGTAAGGGTTTTTTTACATCAATAAAGCAATAGATGAATGCTAGAGTTTTGGCCATTATTTAGAAAAAATTTTACCCAAAAAATGCATAAACAGGATAAAATGTATTTACCCAGTGGGAATTGCAGAAAAAAACCTATGGGGGTGAACAACCGAGCGTAAAGGCTCCTGGTACTGGAAAGGGTATTTAAAAGTCCCACCAGTTACAGTCATGTTGTTAAAGTCTTTAAATAGGCCAAATCGCGGCCCCTTTCCCGGTCTTCCACCCAGTCATGTGACAACTCGTCACACCCCGGTTTTGCCCGGATTCCCCCCAAAAACCCCCGGGCCGGAGCCGGGGTCACTTCCCCCTTTAACCCCCGGTAAAAAAAAATGAATGTCGCAACTTTACTGAAAAACAAAATCTTAAAAATGAACGCAGTGTAATGGCCCATTTTTTTTTCCCCCTTAGTAGGGTAGAAGCTGATGACCCCCCCTTTCCGCCCTCATTTTGGGGAAATGCTGTGGGTGTTTCCAGCACCCCCCCTATAGTATGGGGTTTGGGTTTTTACTACGCCCTTTTTTGGGGGGGCCCTACCCCTATTAATTAGGTTATGCCACTACACCCATAAAATATGCCCACCAAAATATATTGTGGGGGGGGCCCCCTTTTTTTGGGCAATGTCAAACAATACATTGACAAATAGACCAAAAGAATGTATAAATTTGCTTTAAAAAAAACAGAAAAACAGATAAATAAAAAGAGAAATGACAGTTCCTAAAAAATAGAAAACTGATTTTAAAGGGTGAGAAAAAAAAAAATACCGTACATATAAACTTTTTTTATCAAAATCACAGCAATAATTTGGGGAAAAATGAAAGGTTTAATCTTACAAATAACAGTTAAGTTCAGGGGTTTCATTAAGTCCGGCCGGGATTGTTGTTCCTAACGTATAGACCCAAAAAGGTTTTTCCACGTCTAAAAGATCTGAACCGATTCCCTTTTCCCCTGTCGTTTGGGGGGGTATAAAATTTCTATCCCCATTTTTTTTAAAGGCCCTTAAAAGGGAACCTTAAATGCTTTTTCCCCAAACCCATTTTTTGAAAGGGGGGTATCTTTTTTCCCTTGGGGAATATCATTTCAGATTTTTTCACCGAACCTTCTTCTCATTTTCACGAGGGGTTTTTTTACCTACATACCTAGCCCCCGCAGAAAAATTTTAATCCCGATAGACTACCCCATTTGAGCGGCATTAAAAAAAATGTCAAATTTGAAAAAAAATTTTTTCCTGTCTCAGAGTTCAAAAAAGGTCTTTCTTGTCTAAAAGATGGCACAACAGTTTCCCATCCACTGCTTCTAAAGCAACCCTTTTGGTTGTCTGTTTTAACCAATTGTTTTCAGTAGGGGGAAGCACAAAAAGACCAGTTTTATCCTTTAACTTTTACCTTTTTCCCAAATTTAAATTTCTGGGCGAGGGCCCACTTTATCCCCTTTATGGGATGGATCCATCAGAAGGGAAAATCCCCGGGGTTTAGTTAGGATTTTTCCCTTTTTTCCCCTAAAAGGCCATCAAAAGTCCCCATCCCCTCTTGAATTTTCCTTTTGTGATTCATTAAATTTCCCTTTTTTAGGGAAATAAAAGATGACTCCCCATCAGTTTTAAGTGCCCAAACCCGGGATGAACCCCTTTAAAAACCCCCCTTTTATATTTTTTTCTTTTAAACCCCTGATAGAGAAACTTTTGCCTGATTTTAAAATATTCGTTTTTAGAAGAACAATTTTTCCCCGTAAATGTTGGAAAATGCCCACGTGGAAATTTTCCCTTTTTTCAGAGGATATGGAGGCCCACTAGTCCCCAAAGGGAAAAAGTAATTATCCTGTTTTTTTACGAAAAATTTAATTCCCCAAATCTTCCGTCAAAACCCCCCCGGACACCAAATTTCTTAAAAAGGGAAGGGGTTTTTGAGAATTTTTTCAATAAATTTTTTGTCCCCAAATTTTTTTTAAATTCAAAAATTTTTACAAACTCAAAAAATTCTTCCCTTTTTCCCATTCCAACCCCGATGAAAATTCTTTAATGTTATGAGGGAGAAACCCTTTTTCTCCACATGGTCCCATGGGGTATCTCCAAATAATATTTCAGTCCCCCACCATCCTAGTTTCAAATTAGCAAACTCGGGCACAAAATTTCCCCTGGCGGTTCCTCTTAATTGATGGGATATTTCCCAAATTTAAAAAGGAAAAAAAAAATTTTTTTCCAAAAAAAAATTTTTAAAAAATCTAAATATGGGAAATTTTTATGGGGAAAAAAAAAATTTTTTGACCCCTACTTTTGAGGAAATGCTCAACCCCCTTTTTTCCCCGAGATCATTGGGAAGGGTTTTTGGACGTAAAAGGTGACTTTCCCCTTCCCATGCTTCCCAAGAAACTATCTTTTGATGTATGACTCCATCCAATTTTTTTCAAAAAGTTTCCTAGTGCCCATGTAAAGGGACACAGAGACTCCCCAAAAGGTTGTAGGAACCCGAAACCAAATAAATCCCCCAATTTTGTTTAAGAAAAAACCCCCACCTGAGGATATGGGTCTTCCCCCCTTTAAAGGGTTTGGCCCCCTTTTGGATTTTGGGAACTGTAAAAAGTCCAATGCGTGGGAAAAATTTTGGGAATACAAATTTTGAACTCTGAGACACTAATTAATTCATTTGACTTTGCTTTTTTGAGAGAATTTTAAAGTAATTCTTTTTTTTAAACCCATTGGTTTTGGGCCTTTTTCAAAAATTTGTAAAAATTTCGGTCCACTGAGAAGTTTTTTTACACCAAATTTTTTTTTGTAATCGTCACGGTCCATCAAAAAAAATGTTTCCCTTTCCCCTTTTTTTTTTTCCCCCCGGGAACGCTTTTATAAAATTAAATTTTTGATTTGTTTAATTAGAAAAAAGCCTTTCCCCTCCTTTTAAAGTACAATTTTGAAAAAGTATAATGCTGTTAAAATTTTTTTCTGATGTTCCAAATCTCTCAAACTTTTTGACATAAAAACGTCCGATTTCAAGAAAAAAATCGCCTGGGGGGGCCAAATTTTTTTATCTTTAAATGTAAGTTGGGAAAAAAGGGCCTTTTCCATTGGAATGTCCTCATCCCGCCAGGGTAAATAATTTGCCTGAAAATCTTCCCCGCATTTTAATCTTCAATGCCTAGCTCTAAAATTCACGTTGTTCTTTTTAAAACTGATAATTTTTGCCCCAAAGCAATTTTTTCGACCGAAAAGGTTTATTCCCTTTAAAAACTAAAAAAAAAATTTAAATTTTTTCTGTTTGGGGAACCAAAAAGGGTAATCCTTTATTTAAAAATACCCATTCGTTTTTTTGCAAAAATATAGATGATAAATTCACAATTTGGGGGTGAGTTCTCAAATTTTCCTATAGTACTATTTCGAGGGGGTTGTTTTCTAAATTTTGGGATTGATGTTCTAAAAAGAATTTTTTTTGTCCCCTACGGGTTTTCCACCCCCCGCGTCCCTTTTTTTCCCCTATTTGGAAAAAAAAATTTTTTTTATATTACCCTTTTTTGTCCCCTAAATTTTGAAATGTAGTTTAAATAGAGGAGGTTTTCAAACCCGGGGGTCCCTTTTATCGTGTCTTATTTCGGAAAAAGGATTTTATGCTCTAATTTTCTCGAAATTTACCTAAAACCCCTGATGAATTGTTTGTGTTTGCGATCCTTTATATGGTGCTGAAACCTTCGATCGAATTTTGTAATTGTTTTTCTTTAAACCACAAAGTCAGTTTTTTTTATAAAAATTCCGTACAAAGTGAAATTCCTGTTCCTTTAATTTTTTAAATTTGATGTTTTCAAAACTATTTTTTTTTTTTTGGGTTAAGAGAAATTTGAAATTTAAGTATGGAACAAGCAGTTCCCTCCTTCTCCCCCTCTGTGAAAAAAACCCCGGGAAATGCGGTGTTTGGAGGGGGGAATAATAAATTTTCCTCGCCCTTGGTGGTACTATCTGATTTTTGGGATAAAATTTTTAAAAACTTTTTTTTCCCAACCTGCTGGGATTTGCTTTTTATGGTTTTTTTTAAAAACCCCAAAAAGCTACTTTTTAGAGATGGGGGAATACTTTTTTTTGAAAATATTCTTTTTTTGGAAAGTTATTCCCCGAAATTTTTTCCATTGTTCCAGGTTTAAAATCCTCTGGGAACCCCTCCCAAAAGGGGGACCTACTTAATAAATGGGAAAAACAATTTAACCCTGACAGAGAAGTAGGTCAGGTAATTACCCCATCACACCCCCAACAAGAAAATTATATTAACAAAATGGAGTGTGAAAAATAGTTACCAAAAATTTAAAAATTTCCCTTTACGGACAATTTAAAAGACCCCTATTTAGCAAAAAAAAACCCCATACGGGGGAATACAATGGGCAAAACAATAATACCTCCTACGTATCAAAGTTTGGGGTTTCCCAACGGAAAAAGGGCCCACTTGCCCTAATATTTTCCCTAAAAAATTTTTGCACCACAATAGAAAGGTGGAGCACTCCCCCTTTAAAAAAAGGGCCCCCCCACAAAGATGCGTTACTATCCCTCCCTTTAAAAAAATAAATCACCGATCTAAAACGTAAAAATTTGTTTCGACCCCCCTTGGTCTTTTCCCGGGGGCCCCAAATAAAGTGCTATATAAAAAAACGGGTGAATAGAGGGGAAAAATAAAAAGAAAAAAAAAAAACCCCAAGCAAGCACATATATAAAATTTTACCCTAATGTAATAGCTCAAAATGAAAGGGTTTACATCAATAAACCCAATAGAATAAATTTTTTAGTGAAAGGGCCCATTATTTAGAAAAAAAGTTTACCAAAAAAATGCAAAAACAGGTCAGGCTCGGACGGGGCCGCGGGGGCCCGGGGAATCCCCCGGTGGGCCCCGAGCCGCGGGGGCCCCCGGGAGGCAGTTCCGTCGTCCCCGGGCCCGGCCGCGCACCCCGGTCACTGAGCACCCAAGACCGGCCGGGGGAGTTGGGGATAAGCCCCCGGCTCCCGGGGGCCCGCGCGGTGTCAGCGGAGAAAGGCCATGCGTGCGCCCCCGGGTTTCCCCCTGGCGGCTGAAGATTGGGCCTTCAGCCTGCGGGGCCCCGGCCCCCTACTGTGAGTGGGCCCGGCGGTGACTCACTTCACGCCCGCCTATGCGGGCGGCATACGTGGGGGCGGCACGGAGCGGCCGGGGACTGTCCAGGAGGGGGCCCGGGCGGGGAGCAAGGTAAGTGATTGATTGTTTTTTTTTTTTTTTTTTTAACTCCCAAACGGGGGGGGTCTGGTACTAGGGGGGGGCACTGGCAAAAGGGGCCCCGGCTACTATGGGGGGACCTGGAAAGGGGGCCCTCTATATGAGGGGGACATGGCTGGGGGGGGCCCTGGTATTGGGGGACCGGGCTAGGGGGCCCCGGGCTACTCGGGGGGACACTGGCAAAAGGGGGCCCTGGATATGGGGGGAATGGAAAAGGGCCCCCTAATACTTAGGGGGACAGGGCTAAGGGGGCCCTGGCTATATGGGGGGAACTGGCTAAGGGGGGCCCTGGTCTATGGGGGGGACAGGCTAAGGGGGGCCCTGGCTACTATGGGGGGCCCTGGCTAAGGGGGGCCTTGGCTATTTGGGGGACACTGGTAAGGGGGGCCCTGGCTTAGGGGGACATGGTAAGGGGGGCCTGGTATGGGGGGGAAGGTAAGGGGGGCCCCTTGGCTTAGGGGGACCTGGCTAAGGGGGGCCCTGGTATTTGGGGGGGCCGGGGTTTTGGGGGGACATGGCTAAGGGGGGGCTCGGGTATTTGGGGGACATGGAAAAAGGGGGGCCCCTGGGCTACTGGGGGGACTGGCTAAAAGGGGGGGCCTGGTTTTGGGGGGGGGGGTTCTGGCTACTGGGGGAATGAAAAAGGGGGGGCCCCTTGCTCAAGGGGGGGCCCGGGTACAAGGGGGGGGTGGTACTAGGGGGGGCCTGGCTACTGGGGGCCCGGGTATAGGGGGGGCCCCGGGCTACGGGGGGGGCCCCGGGACTACAGGGGGCCCTGGCCCCCAAAGGGGGGCCCCAGGTCCCCAAGGGGGCCCCTGGTCCCTTAAGGGGGCCCTGGTCCCTACAGGGGGCCCGGGCACCTACTGGGGGCCCTGCTACAAGGGGGGGGCCCTGGTACCTACAGGGGAGCCCGGGCAACAAAGGGGGCCCTGCTCCTACAGGGGGGCCGGACTTAAGGGGGGCCCGCTACCTAAGGGGGGGCCCCTGTACCAAGGGGGCCTGACTACCACGGGGGGCCCCCTGATACAAGGGGGGTTCGGCTCCTAAGGGGGCCTGACTAAAGGGGGTTTTTGGGCTCCCAACGGGGGGCCCTGCACAGGGGGGTTCTGGCTCCCTACAGGGGGCCCGCGGGGGGGCCGGCGGGGGGGGTTTGGCTACTAAGGGGGGCCCGATACAAGGGGGGTTTGGCTCCTACGGGGGGCCCCTGACTAAAAGGGGGGCCCGGCTACTAAAACTAGGGGGCTTACTACCACCGTAGCTAAAGGGGGGCCCTGTTCCTGCACACTCCCAAAAAGGGGCCCTAAACCTGTAGACTACTAAAAAAGGCCCCTAACTCCTGTAGACTACCTAAAGGAGCCCAATGTCGTAAGTACTAAAGGAGCCCCCTAACGCTGTTAGTACTAAAGGGGGTCCCAAACTGTTTGCGCTATTTAAAAGGGGACCTAATATAAGCTTATTACGGGGGGGAAAAAACCTCCCTACCCCAACTAATTGGGATCCCCAAAACCTACCTACCCCAAAAATGGGGTCCACCAACCAAATGTACCCTTAACTTGCAAATGGGGGCTGTTATTCCCCTGGGGGGGCTATTTCCCTACCACTGTGGTAGGTACCCCCCCAACCTCTGGGGTGGCCTAGAAAACTTTCCGGGGGTTACCTACCAAAAGGGGCCCTTCTAGTTACTGGGCCTCCCCACCCCCCAAACCCCTTTGGATCTAGGCTTGTCCCCGCTCTCCCCCCCGGGGGTAGTTTGTACAGAGGTGGGATAGGTAAAAAATGCTGAAAAAATGAAGATTCTAAATATTTTGGTGAAAATTTCTGCGGGGAAGAGTTGTGGCCCGGGAAAGTATCATGGCGGTGTGGAACGGATGCAGAGAAAAGGGAAATCAAAAGGATCAGAGAGAAGAAAAACGCCAGAGTTTGGGTGGCCTGTTTCAGGGGTTATTTTTTTATTTGTAAGTGGATGGTGACCTTAGCGGGTTGCCCTCTATGGGTCCTATATGGCATGTTGTAGGTTACCTGAGGGGTGTCTGACCTTTTTGGGGTCTCTTTTGGGCGTGTTGTGGGTTATACCGAGCTGGGTTGACCCTTGTGGTCTCTATATGGCGTGTTTAGGTTTACTGAGTGGTGTCGACCCTTTTGGGTTTTTCTATAGGGCGGTTTTGGTAGGTTATATGAGTTGGTGTTGCCCTTTTTTGGGGCTCAAATTTGGTGGTTTTGAGGTTATACTGAGTGGTTTTGCCCTTATGTGGTCTCTTTTGGGCGGTTTTGTAGGTTTACCTGAGTGTGTCTGCCTTATGTGGTCTCTATATGTGGTGTTGTAGGTTATACCTGAGTGGTGTTGACCTTTTTGGGGTTTTCCCCTTATGGCGGTGTTGTAGGTTAACTGAGCTGGTGTCGACCTTTTGGGTTTATATGGGGGTGTTGTAGGTTATACCGAGTGGTGTCTGCCCTTTGTGGTCTCTATAGGTGGTTTTGGTAGGTTATCCCTGATGGTGTCTACCTCTATGTGGTCTCTATATGGCGGGGGTTGTAGGTTTATCCCTGAGCTGGTGTCTGACCTCTTGTGGTTCATATGGTGGTTTTGTGGGTTATACTAGGTGGGGTTAAAACCCTATTTTTGGTTTTATGGCGGGGTTTTTAGGTTATCCCGAGCTGGTTTACCTCTAGTGGTCTCTATTGGTGGTGTTTTAGGTTTACCCTGAGTGGTGTCTGACCCTATGTGTCTCTTTATGGCGGGTTGTAGGTTATCCTGAGGGGTGTTTGACCTCTTGTGTTCTATTTGGCGGTTGAGGTTATACCTGAGTGGTGTTGACCGCTATGGGGGTCCTCTTATGTTGTAAGTTTATTGGGGGGTTTAGTGGGCGAAATGTGCCCCTGATTGTAAGAGTGGGGGAAAACCCACCGGGACCCCCCTTTGTGATAGGAGTCAAAAACTTTTTATTTTTGTGGTTTTGGGGTTTTTATTTTAGGGGTGGGTGAGGTGGTGAAAAAGGGAATTTGGGGGGGATTTTGTATGTGGGTGGAGGGGGATTTTGTATGTGGGGGAAAAGGGGGTATTGTTTGTGGGTGGCGGGGGTTTATTGTATGTGGGGGGAGGGGGATAGTTAATGTGGGTGGAGGGGATATTGTATGTGGGTGGAGGAGGATATTGTATGTGGGTAGTGGGGGTAGGGAGGAGCTACTTGCCCTGTGCTATGATATGTTAGACTGAAAAAATGGTAATACATTGTACTACACAAAAAGTTTGTTTTGCAATTGTTTATGTGAAAAATGGGCGCATTTATGTCTGAGAGGCCGGTAATATTTTAATGTACAGTAGGGTGGGCCCCCGAGATCATTTCCCCTGTGGGCCCCAGACCTCCCAGTCCGACACTGAACAGGATACATGTAATGCATCCATATTGTTTCCGCCCTCAGCGTGGATGCTGTGGGTAGATGCTGTAGGTATCTGTTTTTCTGTTGTTTTATGCACTATATACATTCTTTCTAGGTCTATTTGTCAAATGTATGTTTGACATTGCCAAACAAGACCACACATATATTTAGGCTGACATAGTCTATGCTGTAGATGGCATAACCTAGATTAATAGGGATATGCCCGCCCAAAATGGGCGTAGTAAACCAAGCCCTTATACTATAGGGGTGGTGCTGGCATCTACCTACAGCATCCACACTGAGGGCGGAAGCGGTCATCAGCTTCTACCTACTCAGGGCGGAAACAATATGGACGCATTACACTGCGTTCATTATTAGAGATCTGTTGTCAGTAATGTGCGACATTCATCTCTATTACCTGCGTTAAGGGCGGAAGTGACGCCCGGCTCCGGCCGCGGTTTGGGCGGAAGTCGTCACAACCGGATGTGACGAGTTGTCACATGACTGGATGGAAGACCGGAAAGGCCGCGATTCTGGCCTATTTAAAGACTTTAACAACATGACTGTAACTGGTGGGCACATCATAGCCTTTCCAGTGACAGCAGGAGCCGTACGCTCGGTTGTTCACCACATAGGTTTTTTCTGCAATTTCCCACTGGGTGAATACATGTATCCTGTTTATGCATTATTTGGTAAACTTTTTTTCTAAATAATGGCCATACTCTAGCATTCATTCTATTGCTTTATTGATGTATAAACCCTTACATTTTTAGCATTTTTTACATTTTTGGAAAATAATACAAAATTCTCAAAAGAAAAAAAGGCTTTCCTGGTGAAAAGTCTAAAATTCATTTTGGAAAATAATTATTTCAAACTCAACGACACTACCTACCACCAGATAAAAGGCACCGCTATGGGGACCAGAGTGGCACCCTCTTATGCCAACATTTTTATGGAAGCCTTTGAGGATCAATATATATATGGTCAACCCCAATATATGCAATATATCACCTTGTACAAAGGATACATTGATGACCTGTTTTTCATATGGTTGGGACCTATAAATATGATTCCAGAGTTCATTAATTTCCTAAACAACAACACCTGGAACCTTCATTTTACTGCTAATTATATTGTTTTTCTGGACCTAAACGTTACACTTAAAAAGGACAGATTCATTACTTCCACTCATTTCAAAAAAGTAGATTCTAATACCTATATTCAATTTGACAGTGCGCACTACAAGCCCTGGTTAATCAATATCCCTTACGGCCAGTTTAAGAGGGTCCGTAAAAACTGCACGGAAGATGATGAATTTTTGAACCAAGTAAAGTTCTTGGAAAATAGATTCAAAGAAAAAAGGTACCCAAGAACACTTTTAGAAGATGCCATTGATAGAACTGCTAAACTCACTCAATAGATTGTTAATTCAAAATGAATACAGCATGAGATTTTAAAGCAAAGTCTAAAACTTTTACAGATCCAAGAATCAAACATTCTCTTATTACCCAATTTAATTAGTCTCATCCCAAAATAAAACAAATCCTTACTAAGCACTGGTATCTATTGAAGAAAGATCCCTTCCTAGGTCCCGTGATCCCAGAGAAACCTAATCTGATATTCAGGAGGGCTCCGAACATCAAAAATATACTAGCCCCCAGTAGAGTGAGAAATCAGTCCAAAGATGTCTATATTAGTCCAACTGTAACAGGCAGTTTTGCCTGTGGAACTACAAGCTGTATGTGTTGTAAAACCATCTGCACCACATCAAATATAACTTCACTAAACACACCCATAATCCACCTTATCAAATCATGTTTCATCCTTTTCTGCAAAAGCTCTTTTGTAATCTAGTTATGAATCTCCTCGTCTACAATACGTCCGGCAGGACTACCTGTGCGCTCCATATCAGACTAAATGGCCCATAGGGCCTGTGTACAAAAAGGTGCTCATAAAAACAAAGCTGTGCTTTACACTGTAAGTAGCCTCCAACAATATTTTGATGACACTGAAGATCACCCCCGACGATTTTATTCCGACTAATCACACCAATAGATTCCAGACATTGCAAAAAAGAGAGATGTTCTGGATCTATAGATTAAAAACCTTGCAACCCAAAGGTCTGAATGATATGATGGAACTCATACGCTAGAAATAAACAACCATTCTCGCTTTAGTTTTCCGGGGTCCACCAGCTCTACGTTATTCAGGGTATTCATATACTGTCCCTTTTCTGTATATCATTTATTTAGTCAAACATCATAAATTCCATCCATAAGAGTTTCTCTTAAACGTGATGATTTAGAACATCTGCTCCTCTGTGATGAGATATGTAAAGATTTGTATTTTGTTACATCGGGTCGAATACCATGTAAATCTCCACATACATAGGCTTTCGCTATAATATTCCGTCTGTAACACCCGCTTTTCCATGATTGTCTATCTTAGTTTAGTATTAAACCATTTTAGTAATGTGCTTTTATATTCCCTTTCCTACAGAGAGTAGCTCCCTATAAAGGGTCACTCCATTACACCCGTTGTTCTAGTCCTTCTACCTCAGTCTCATATCCAGTTTAACAGTTAGACGCCCTTATCTATTTCTCATTCATTTTCCCATAGAGAGTAGCTCTCTCTATCATTGGCTAGTTCATAATACCCGCCTTTCTCTGATTGGCTATCACAGCTGTATTCGCAGTAATCGCGTCAAAGCGCCCTTTACTTTTTCCCATTCATTTTCCCATAGAGAGTAGCTCTCTCTACTATTGGCCAATTCAGGATACAGCTCTTCTCTGATTGCATTCGTAGTTCTATACCCAGTCTCTCAGTAGAGGCCCCTTACACTTTCACATGCATTTCCATAGAGAGTAAGACTATCTCTCTCATTGGCCAATTCAGAATACCGCTTCTCTCCTGATTGGCCTCCTCGTTCTACACTAATCTATCTCATCTAAGCACCCCTAATATTTTACATGTATTTTTACATTAGGGAGTAGCTCCCCTTTGATTGGCCGGATTCGTAATACCCGCCAGTAATACATTGGCTCAAATAGCGGTAAGCCTATTTATACGCGCTTATGGACATACTGTCTTATTAGTCCTTTTTTCATAGTGCTAAAACACTATAGAACAAATTTAAGTCTCTCATCAATATAGATATCATACAAACACATACTACCTTAAACGAGTTTTTTAAAAAAATTTTTTGTTCCCAATGGTAATTTTCAACACAACATCATGAACCATTTTCTTTCATTACACGTTTTAATAAATAACACATCCTACACTTTTTATGTTTTTTAGTACAACCAATTCTAGTAATTTTTTATTACCATTTTTTTAAATGTATGTAAATTGTAAAAATGTATGCCAAATGTAAAATATAAGCAAAACATTCCGGCGTCTATTCCTTTGCCGGAGCGAATTCTCCACGGAGATCTCCAGGCTGGGAAAGACTAACACCCGCTTTGCTGATTGATGTACCGTCTTCCAATTCGTATACCGGACCACGAACTATCTCCTGTCTTTTGAAGTCTGTCACTGATGATCTTGATTGACAGCTCATCCAACTAGTCAGATTCTTTGATATGTTGATTGACGTCTCAGCCGACCTATACAAAAATACCACTCCATTTAAATATCCCAGTAATTTTTATTACGGCATTACCCTTGAGAAAGTGCCGGTATACGGCAGGAAACGCGTTACCCTTGAGAAAGTGCTGGTATACGGCAGGAAAAAAAAAAAAAAAAAAAAAAAAAAAAAAAAAAAAAAAAAAAAAAAAAAAAAAAAAACAAAAAAAAAAAAAAAAAAGAAAAAAAAAAAAAAAAAAAAAAAAAAAAAAAAAAAAAAAAAAAAAAAAAAAAAAAAAAAAAAAAAAAAAAAAAAAAACAAAAAAAAAAAAAAAACAAACCACAAAAAAAAAAAAAAAAAAAAAAAAAAAAAAAAAAAAAAAAAAAAAAAAAAAAAAAACAAAAAAACAAAAAAGAAAAAAAAAAAAAAAAAAAAAAAATAAAAATAAAAAAAAAAAAAATAAAAAAAAACAAAACAAAAATAAAAAAAAAAAAAAAAAAAAAACAAAAAACAAAAAATACGCGTTGGCGGTTTTTTATTGTTGTGTTTTTATGGTGCGAGGGTCTATTACCCCTGCATCTTTTAAGAATTAAAGAAATCTTCCTATATGTCCCAGATTCTTGGCTTTTTTTCCTAATATTCCACGTGCGCCGGAGCCGCCATTTTATCCTAGTATTTTCATCTATCCGGCGTTTATCTAACCTCGGAAACAAATCAGCCCAGCGGCCGCCGTGATAAGGGTAGGCACCACAAAAGCCTGCATAGCGCATATGAGAGATGTGCCTCTATAATACGAGCGCAACCTCAGAAGGTGAGCACATCTACCTATTTTTCAATTATTCTCTATTTTTACCATCTTCACTATTGTGCGCCCCCTTTGTGTTTTTTTCTTTTATATCCTGCATTAGAGGGTTAATTAGACTTTTACACTACTCTCCTGAAAAACTCTGTGCTGCTGGAGATCCTGATGCTTCCACTATGTAATTCTCAGTTTGTGACCTCCCACAAGATCCAAACTTTTGAGGACTCTTCGGTTCACTATTTTGAATCAAAAGATGTTTAAGCTGCCCACGACTTTAATGTCGTTCTCATATAGGGCAGTTCCTCATCCGATCTTTACTCTCAATCGAGACAATCAAGCCTCCGCTGGGGTCAACCGACCTCCATTATTCAGAGAGGAAAAAATAAAAAACACCCAACCTGCAAGCTGCCCCTTCTTATGACCAGCCTGTGGGAGTGGGCGGGGACAGAACCCAAAATGGAGCACCCTTCCTCCATATAGGTCAAAATCAATGTACACAAATGTATAACGTATGTTCTGCACTCAAGAATCAGTTCTGAAAAAACGTATGCAAAACCTGGGTGCCACTTGGCAGAGCTGCGGGACACATGTAATTATACATGTACACACGCACCCAACTGGCAGCGGCACACTATGCAAATATGGGCTATTACACTACACTAGGTTGACCCAGGAGAGGGCCTGATTGGCTCGATTGAGAGGTAAGATAGGATAGGTGCACCGATTTTGAGATCACGTTGAAAGGTCGTGGGGCAGCTTTAAACTCTTTGATCAAATATGTGAACCGAGAGTCTCAAGTTTTTTCATGTATTTAGATAGCATAAATGCTTCTTTAGGAATTTCCACGTAGTGTATTGCCCCCCCCCCACACACACCACACAAAATTAGCACACTCCTCTCCGGACAGGCTCTGTGCTGCTGTTATATTGCTACTTCCACTATGTAACTCTCAGGCTGTGGCCTTGCACAAGATCAGCACACTCCACTCCTGAAATACTATGTGCTGCTGTGATACTAGTCCTTCCACTATGTAAAGACTGTAATCCTCCAGAGACAGCATACTCCTTTCCTGAAACATGCTTCTGTGCTTCTGTGATATTGCTCCTTCCACTGTGTAAGTCTGTAACATCCCATAAGATCCGCACTCATCTCCTGAAATACTCTGTGCTGCTGTGATAGTATTTCTTCCACTATGTAAGCCTGTAACCTCTCATAAGATCAGCAGACTCCCTTCCTGAAGTACTCTGTGCTGCTCTATGTACTGAATGTTGCGCACTCGGCCTCTCACTACAACGGAGGGCCTCCAGATCCACACCATGACGGCGCGAGGCACGTGCTGTCGCTCCCGGTGTCGTTGAGAAGGTGGTTGACGGAGTGTCGTAGGAGCTGCGGATGCTCATGTCAACTCTGCAGGAGCCATCAGTCCATGTTATTGTGCTCCAAGCGAAGAGTTCCCAGCATTGCATTGCCAATCTGTACTCGCGCCTGGCCCACATGCAATGAGTTACAATCCCTCTGTACAGAGGGAAACAAATGTAAAATACATAACAATACAATGTAACCAAACAGAGTGTACGGCCTTCCGCCCCCAGTCCCTCCCAGAGGTCTCACATCTACAAATGGCCGCCGCCATGAATTTAAAGGGAAAGATTGTACAGCGCAGCAGACTGCAGGAGATCCATGTATAGGACGCAGGCCCCGGGGGCAACTGCCTGAGGTCACTTATAGCCCCAGTTTAACATCCCCCCTCCTTTAAGGTGCCCCCACATGGACGGTCACGGGTCGTACAGTTTTGTTTGATCCCCCACATGGTGTCTGTAGAGGGCCTACAGGCGCCTCCCGGCAGAGTCTCTCCTCCCGTCCCCGCATGTCTGGAGTCCGGATTCAGTCTGAGGTCTTTAAAACAGCCACCAATGAGGCGACGGTGAGAATGTGCCCCCCACAGCTGTGGCGCTGCTACCGGGGTGTCACATAGAGGGGGCAGAGGTAGCAGTCACTACCGGGCCCCGGAGCCAGAGGGGCCCAGTGTGCACATAGAAGCACACCTGTGGCTGCAGGGTAGGGGGGACCTTTTATGGGATTTAGCTTTTTGGGGCACCCCAGTGGTTCGTCTCTGCCAGCATGACAGGTGGAGCGAATTACAGACCAGGATGGGGCCCTATGAATGCCCCAAACTTGGTGCAACATTTGATGAGGAACTACAATCAGTGTCGGACTGGGGGGTCTGGGGCCCACAGGGGAGTTGATCTTGGGGGGCCCACCCTACTGTACATGAAAATATACGGCCTCTGGCATTAACGCGCCCATTTTACACATAATACCGTGTGCAAAACAGTACAGTACTGTGTTGTACAATAGCAATGTGAGTCTCACATCTGTCAGTATAAAATCATTAGACACAGGGCTTAGTAGCCTCCATCCATATACTCCTCACCCACATACAATATACCATCCACCCACATACAATATCCCCCTCCTACCACATACAATATCCCCCTCCACCCACATACAATATCCCTCTCCACCAACATACAATATACCCCCTCCACCCGCATACCCACTATAACCCCTACACCGCACTACAATTCCCCTCCACCCACATACAAATATCCCCCTCCCACCCGCATACAATATCACCCTCACGTTTCCCTTGGTCACGCCACTTCAACTCCTTCTACTATTAAAACACCTGCAGAACAAAGATAGTGTAACTCCTATCAAAGGGTAGATGTTCCCTACACTCTTACAATCAGGGACACATGGTGCGCTGCCACTATACCCGCGCGATATAACTTACAACATATAGAGACCAATAGCGGTCAGACACCAGCTCAGGTATAACTGAAACACCGCCATATAGAGACCACATAGAGGTCAGACACAGTCAGGTTAACCTACCAACACTGCCAGATAGGACCAATAGAGGTCAGACCCAGCTTCAGGTATATCCAACAACACTGCCATATGGAGACCACATAGAGGTCAGACACCAGTCAGGTTATAAACTACTACACCGCCATATAGAGAACCACATAGAAGGTCAGACACAGCTCAGGTATAACCTACAACACTGCCATATGGAGGACCATATAGAGGTCAGAAACAAGCTCAGGTATAACCTCAAACACGCCATATAGAGACCACATAGAGGTCAAGAACCCAGTCAGTATATACTAAAACTCCGCCATAGAGCGACCACATAGATGTCAGACACCAGCTAGGTACAAACTACTACACCGCCCTATAGAGACCACATAGAGGTTAGACACCAGCTCAGTACAACCTACAACAACGCCATATAGAGACCAATAGAAGATCAGACACAGCCTCAGGTATAACCTTACAACACCGCCATATAGAGACTACATAGAGGGTCAGACAGCAGCTCAGGTATTACCTAAAACACCGCACATAGAGGACCCACATAGAGGTCAGACACCAGCTCAGGTATAAACTACAACACCGCCATATAGAGACCACATAAAGGACAGACAACAGCTCTGGGTATCACCTACAACACCCGCCATATATGTGACCACAAGAGGTCAGAACACCAGCTCAGGTATTCCATACAACACCGCCATATTAGAGACCCACATAGAGGTCAGACAGCAGCTCAGGTATAACCCTACAACACCACATATAGCAGACACATAGAGGTCAGAAACAGCTAAGGGTATCCACCTACACACCGCATATGAGGACCCCATAGAGGTCAGCACAGTCAGGTATAACCTACAACACGCCATCTAGAGACACATTAGAGGTCAGACACCACTCGGGTATAACACTACAACACACCCTTATAGAGATCATACAGAGGTCAGACACTAGCTCAGGTATAAACTACTACACCGCCATTAGAGACCACATAGAGATCAGATACCAGCTCAGGTATAACCTAAACATCGCCATATAGAGGCAACATAGAGGTCAGATACCAGCTCAGGTCACCCATCACATACCAATATAAAAAAAATACCTCTGGAAATGAGGGGACTACACCGGAGACATCCTGGAAGATGAGTGTTCTCTTCTCTTGAGTCGTTCTTTTTCCCTTTTCTATTTCTCCATTCCACACCGCCATGTGGACTTGTCCCGGGACACAGCTCATCCCTGCAGAATTTACACACAAAATCTTAGAATCCTCAATTTTCCAGCTTTCATTATCTATTCCCACCTTCTAAACTTCCCAGGGGTGGGGAGAGCGGGTACAATGCCATAATTAGAGGCCTCGTATCCTATGGGGTTGGAGGGTGGGGAGAGGACCCAGGTAACTAGATAGGCCCTCTTTGGTAGGTAGCCCCCCGTGAAAAGTTGGTAGGCCAGCCCAGGAGGCTGGTGGGTACCTACTGGGTGGGAGGTAAATAGCCCCAGGTAGTAAGCAGCCCCAGTTAGGAAAGTAGATAGGCTACAGTTAGGTTGGGGGACCCCAGTTAGGTAGATGAGGGAGGTGGTTTCCCCAGAAGGTGGTAGGAGTTAGGGGCCCCTTTTTTAGGCTGCAAGCAGTTAGGGTCCCCCTTTAGGTAGTTTTTCAGGCAGTTTTGGGGTTCCCATGAATAGTTAAGGCAGTTAGGGGGCTCCCTTTTGGTACTTGAGGCAGTTGGGGTTCCTTTAGGTATATCAGTTGGGGTTCCTTTGGAGTTTTTTACAGGTAGTTAGGGGGGTTTTTTAGGTGTTAAAAGGTAGTTGGGGTCCTTTAGGTGTGTGCAGGAATCAGGGCCCCCCCCCCCTTTAGGCTGTGTAGGGTTGTCAGAGCCCCCTTTAGTATCAGGGCCACCCGTAGGTAGTCAGGGCCCCCTTTTTAGAGGGGCCCCCTTTGTGTCCCGGGCCCCCCCGTAGGTAGCCGGGCCCTCTTGTGTCAGGGCCCCCTGTTGGTAGTCAGGGCCCCCTTTAGATTGCCAGGGCCTCCCTGTTTGGAAAGGGCCCCCCCTTGTGCCAGGGCCCCTCAGTTAGTCAGGTCCCCCCCTTTTGTCAGGGCCCCCTGTGGTGCCAGAACCCCTTTAGTTGGGCCCCCGTAGATAGCAGGGCCCCCCCCGTAGGTAGCCAAAAGGGCCCCCCTTTTTTGAGGCCCCCCTGTAGTCAGGGCCCCCCTTGTAGCCAGGCCCCCCTAATAGCAGGGCCCCCCCTTTTTTGGTCAGGGCCCCCCCTTTTAGCCCCGCCCGGGCCCCCCTGAGCCAGCCGGGCCCCCCCAGTGTCAGGGCCCCCCCGGGAGAGGGCCCCAAATGTCAGGGCCCCCCGTGCCAGGGGGCCCCCCAGTGTCAGGGCCCCCTAGTAGTCAGGGCCCCTTTGTGCCGCCAGGGCCCCCCTAGTAGTCGCCAGGGGCCCCCCTTTTTGCCCGGACCCCTTTTGTGCCGGCCCCCCTTAAGTCAGGGCCCCCCCCGTAGCCAGGACCCCCCCTTTTTAGCCCCGGCCCCCCCAGTAGTCAGGGCCCCTAGTAGCCAGGGCCCCCTTTAGTCAGGGCCCCCCTGTACCCGGGCCCCCTTTTGTAGCCAGGCCCCCCTGTAGTCAGGCCCCTTTTGTACCCAGGCCCTATAGTCAGGGCCCCCTGTAGCCGGGGCCCCCCCTTTAGCCGGGGGCCCCCCTATTTGTCGGGGCCCCCCTTGTCCCAGGGCCCCCCTTGTGTCAGGCCCCCCTTTAGCCGGGGCCCCCTGTAGTCAGGGCCCCCCTTTTGTGCCGGCCCCCTTTTTTTTGCCGGGGCCCCCTTTTGTTGCCAGGCCCCCTTTTGTAGCCGGCCCCTTTTTTTTTCCCCCCCCCAGGCCCCTTTTTTGTACCCGGCCCCCCTTTTTGTAGGCAGGGCCCCATTTGTAGTCAGGGCCCCTGGGGGTAGTTTAAAGAAAAAAAAACAACAAAACGCCTTTCCTGCTCGGGCTCCCCCCTGCGCTCCGATCTCCTCCGGGCCCGGGTTTCCTGCCGTCTCATGGCGGCGCGGTGGAAGTGACTTTCCACCGCGCCCCCTAGTTCACGTGGGGGCCCCGGGCCCGGCAGGTGAGGCCAAATGGTTCAGCCGCGGGGGAGATCAGCGGTGCGC
Source organism: Phyllomedusa bahiana (assembly GCA_025379985.1). NCBI lineage: Eukaryota > Metazoa > Chordata > Amphibia > Anura > Hylidae > Phyllomedusa > Phyllomedusa bahiana. The sequence continues at coordinate 27,156 of JAODAL010028827.1, read as the reverse complement.
GCGCTAGTGGCGCTGTTGCTCGCTGACAACGCGGCAGCCCCGGGAGACAGGGACATTAGTCCCAACTCCCGGGCCGGTCTCTGGCGCTCGGGACGCAGGTCCCGGGCGGTCCAGGGATCCGGATGCGTGGGAGGGCCCCGGGGAGCGACCTGGCAATGCCTCCGGGGCCCAACCATCGCGCTCGGGGGGGCCCACCGGGGGGTTCCCCGGTCCCCCGGCGGCCCAGTCCGATCCTGACTACAACCCCCATCGGACTGGAGCTCAGCTATTTTCTCCCTTCCCCAGAAAGACAGAGGTGGAGTTTAACCCCTTAGTCCCGTAGCCCAGCTGGCCCTATCTCCCCCACCCACGAGAGCAGTCTGACCCTATACCCCCGGACGGAATAGAGGCGGCGGCGCCAATAGATCATGTGACGCTGATAATAATAATAATAATAATCTTTATTTCTATAGCGCCAACATATTCCGCAGCACTTTACAAATTCAAGGGTAAACATACAGTCATCTACCACATTAAAAAGTACTTACAGACTGGAGACCAAGGTAGTGAGGGCCCCTGTCGTGCGAGCATAAATCTATTAGGGTGTATGGGTGATACATACGGTAAGAAGTCCAAGTTTACAATGGTAGCCGGCCCAAGTTTTCCATAAATAGGGGGGTTTACATGGAAAAATGGATGAAACCTGCCACCAGACAGTCACTATCTATATACAGATAAGCTGCCTGTGAGTGCCCAAGGTGGCGGGATGTCAGATCAGAGTGACAGATGTGTGTGATAGCAGTTAGGGATCTTGGTGGCCAGACCGAGAAGATGTATTTTCAGGCCCTCTTTAAAACTTATGAGAGTTGTGAAATGTGCTGATCGCGCGCGGTTGCATATTCCAGAGAATTGGTGCCGCACGTTGGTGAAGTCTTGGAGATGGGCATGGGAGGTTGGTGTTGAGGAATGTATTCTGATATCATCAGCAGAGCGGAGAGCAGACAAGGTAGTGCGGTAGACAGAGACTAAGGGGAGGAGATGTAGGGAGGAGCAGCGCTGTGGAGATGCTTTATGGGGTGGAGAAGTGCAGAGTTTATACTGTATCTGTACTGGATGGGCACCAGTGCATGTGCATGGACACTGGGTAGAGGCATCAGTTCTATAGCGGCTGGAGGAGAAAAGATATGATGGCTGCTGCAATCTGGACCGATTGGAGAGGGGAGAGTTTGCACATAGGGAGGGACGATAAGCATGGTGAGTTGCAGTAGTCAAGACGAGAAAGAATAAGAGCAAAAATGAAGTTTGAGTTGTTTCCACAGAGAGAACTGGACGGATTTTGGATAGTCTTGAGGTGCAGGTGTCAGGAGCGGGCAAGGGATTGGATATATGGGGAGAAGGTCAGTTCAGGAATCAAAAAAAAACCTAGGACAGTGGGCCTGCATGCTAGGAGAAAGAAATGGTTGGTACCAATCACAGAAACAGAAATAGCAGGGGGGGGTTGGTTAGTAGATGGCGGAAAGACAGAAGTTTCAGTCCTTGAGTGAGGTTTAGTTTCAGATGGATGAGAGGACATGATTGTCAGAGACAGCGGGACCAGACATTCACTGGTGTTTGTAGCAGGTCAGGAGTGATGTCACGGGAGGAGGTGTATAATTGGGTGTCATCCGCATAGAGGATGGTACTGGAAGCACAAATCTATGATGGTTTGTCCAATGGGGGCTGTGTACAATGGAAAAGAGGATGCAGAACCTAGAAACTGATCCCTGAGGAACCCCAACAGCAAAGACGGACAGAGGAGAGGACGGTCGAACAGAAAAACAAGGGACAATGAAGGACGCGAGTTCAGAGAGGTAGGACGAGAACAGAATCCAAGCGAGGCGTTGTCTGGAGGCCACATGGTGTCTCGAGCTGAGAGAAGAAGTTGGTGAACACAGTTATCAAATGCTGCAGAGAGATCCAAGAGAAGCAGCAACCGAGTAGTTACCCTGAGATTTTGCCTGTGTAGGGAGGTCATTTGAGACTTTAACTAAGGCAGTTTCCGTGGAGTGTAGGTGTGCGGAACCGGATTGCAGCGGGTCAAGAAGAGAGTTAGCAGAGAGATAGCGGATTAGCGGAGAGCTAGGACCAGCGTTTTCCAGGAGTTTAAGAGATGAAGGGCAGGTAGAGACTGTCGGTAGTTATCAGCAAGGACGGGTTCAGAGATGGCTTTTTTTCTGTAAAGGGGTTATGATGGGTGTTTGATGGAGATGGGAAAGATCCCAGTGGAGAGAGAGTGGTTACAGATAGGCAGTAAGGTGGAGAGGGACAGCTGGAGAAATATGACTGGATGAAGTGGGTGGAATCGGGGTCAGGTAGAGCAGGTAGGGTGGGGCGAGAAGACAGGAGAAGGATGGACACTTCTTCCTCTGTCGTCGGGTCAAGGGCTTGCGAGTAGTAATAGAGGACGTGCAGGGGGAGGGACGGCGATGGTGTATTATTTGGCGGATTGTTGATGTGATGTTTTCGAAGAGATATTTTCAATTTTGTCTGTGAAGTGAGTGGCCGGTCTTCAGCACAGAGGTCAGTGACCGGAGCACTGGCTTTAGGCCTTAGGAGGGAGTGGTAGGTGTCAAAGAGGCGTTTTGGGTTGTTGTGTAGTGTGAGATGAGCGGAGGTGAAATATTTTTTGTTTGGCGCAGGAAGGGCAGTGTGATAAGTCTTAGAGCATGAATTTGTAGTGGAGGAAAGTCCCTGCAGGTAGCTTTTGACTTTCTCCACAGCACCGCTCAGCACACCTGGAACATCGCTGCAGATGGCGAGTCTGAGGAGTCAGGGCCCCTGCCAAGGCTGCGGGCGTCTGACTCTGGTGGTGCGGTGTGTAGTGGTGCCATCATGTCAAGGGTGGTTTGTGAGAGGTTTCATTGTTAATGTTTGACAGCCTGGTCAGGACAGGAGAGGGAGGAGGACTGGGGGCGTGACGGACTGTATGGATGTCTGTGAGTTCGCTGAGTATTAATGGAGCGGATATTTTCTGTATGTGTTGATGAGCAGGTTTGTCCAGAGAAGGCCCTGAGAAAATTAGTGATAATGAAGGAGATAAGATTGTGGTCCGAGAGAGAATAAGGAGAATTAGAGAGGTTAGAAATTGATGAGAGATGACAGAAGACAGATCCAGAGGAGTTCCAATCCTTGTGGGTTGGGGTGTTCAGTAAACTGGAAGAGACGGCCATGAGTGGAGGTTAATGAAAGAACCTGTGAAGGCTGAAGGGAGGAATGGGGTCATCAATGGGATGTTGATATCACCCATGATGAGAGTGGGCATTTCAGAAAGAGAGGAAGTGTAGGAGGCCTGGGCCAAAATGATCCAGAAGAAATGGCAGGGGAGAGCGGTGGGGTCTGTAGACAACTGCCGACTTCTGATGGAAAATTGGCTGAAAGAGTCTGAGGGGTGGACCTCAAAGGAGGGGAAGTGAGGGAGGGTTGCAGGAGGAAGGACCTGGTAAGTGCAGGCTGTGGAGAGAGAAGTATGCAAACTCCTCCACCCGGCTGTTCTCAGGTCTGGGGGTGTGGGTTGAAGTGTAGCCCCAACCAAGGTGAGAGCCGGGCAAGAAGGAACCGGTGTCAGATGGCTGGAGCTATGGTTTCTGTGAGGGCAGCAGGTTGAGGGAGTTGGAGAGATAAAAGGTGTGAACAGCAGTGAGTTTGATGCAGAGGATCGGGCGTTCCCCATAGAGCAAACTTAAAAGGGGGCAGAAAAAGACGTCAGAAATGGCAAGAAGTCTAGCTAGGGTTTCTATGGGACGGCAGAGGAGGATGTGGGGATGAGCAGTAAAGGAAGGTGGCCCGGGGTTGGGAGAGTTGTCCCCTGCATGCGAGAAGCAGGAGAATGAAAAAGAGACAGCAGCATGGGGTCAGTGATGAATAATGGCAGCGGCGTTTGTGCAGTTATCTGTGTGCTCGGACGTTTGGGTGGTCCGAAAGGGAAAATAGCGTGTGGGATGAGTACATAGGTGAGGGAAAGAGAGAGGAGCTTATGTGGATAAAACTTGTATGAGGGGGCAAGATAGCGGATGGTAAGATAGGAGGCAGATGGCTGCTAGGTAGATAGTATAGCAAGCATGGTAACTTAAGGGTATGCAAAGAAGTGTAGCAACTTACAAAAAGCCCAGATGTCCCTGCTCCCTTATGATCACTTCTGGCTCAATTCATGTATAATTCTGATGATTGCCACTTCTAAATTGCCACTTAGAAATTTGGCACGTGAGACACCTGAGCCCTATAACCTCTGTGACATCTCATCAAGGTCAGAGTGTGTCCCCTGTGACATCACATTCTAGGCTTCCTCTTCCATGTCTATTGTTGCTGGTCACCTCTGTTACCTCCTCCTGGAAAATGTATCAGTCCAGCTGGGGGGGGGGGTTCCTGCTCAAACTCTGATAGTGTCCAATCAGTGCTGGGACAACCCCCCGACAAACTGGAATGGTTACATACAGCTAAACAGATTTCCACACAGGGGAATCACAGAGGAACAACAGACAGAAAGCTATAGGAGAAGATGCTCCAGTAATGTTATGTCACAGGAAACACAAGGATTCACTAAAAGAGACAGTTTTGGAGAATCTCTTATGATTCTGTGCTGTGCTGTCCCTCCGTTACTCCTCCTGGAAATGTATTAGTCAGCTGGGGGGGGGGGGGGTTGCACACTCTGATATTGTCCCACCATTGCTGATAGAGTCAGTCCACAGGGAAACGCCCCCCTGACAACTGGAAACGCCCCCTGACACCTAGAAACGCCCCCCTGACAACTGGAAACGCCCCCATGACAACTGGAAACGCCCCCATGACAACTGGAAATACCCCCTGACAACTGGAAAGCCCCCTGACAATAGATATGAAAGCCCCTATGTCAACTGGGAAAACGCCACCCTGCGACACACTGGAAGAATGGTTACACTAAACCGATTTACAGGAGAGGAAATAACAGGAGAACAACTTGCGAAAGTTATAATAGAAGATGACAGAATAGTTATCTCAAGGGAAGGATTCTCTATAGAGACAATGTTGGGCGTTTCTGTTCTACCTCTGGGTTGTGCTGTTCTTCTGTCAAACCTCCTAGAAAAGGGCAAACAATATTCCCCCACAAATAACGTGCCCCCCCACAGACTAAAAGACGGGAAGGAGAAGCCTGTACCATGATGTGATGAGTGGTGGAGGTGTCTGGGTCCTCGCAGACCTCTCTCCACTATGAGCCGGGGGCGTGGCTCGAGTGGATGATATAGAAACACCCCCACACATCACAATGGTTGCCATAGTGACCATAGAATTTCCTGACTCTCACAGATGGACTGGGGTGTCCTGGACATCTGTATATAATGTGAGGGGTGTACTTACTTTTGTGAGATGCTTTATATAATGTGACCGAGGTTTTCAGAAGCCCCGTCACTGCCCAACATCACTCCCACTCTTTCACAGCCACAATCACCTCATTCATCCAGCCACCATCACTCCATCATCACAGCCACCATCACTCCAATCATCACTGAAACCATCACCTCCATCATCACAGCCACCATCACCTCCATCATCACAGCCACCATCACTCCCATCATCACAGCCACCATCACTCCCATCATCACAGCCACCAGCACCTCCATCATCACAGCCACCATCACTCCCATCATCACAGCCACCAGCACCTCCATCATCACAGCCACCATCACTCCCATCATCACAGCCACCAGCACCTCCATCATCACAGCCACCAGCACTCCCATCAGGGACTCCCGTTTATATAGCAAAAACAAGGCAATCAATCATAATATATGAACATGATAAATTACCATTGCTGATCCTCAGGAAGGGGGCATTACCTATGTGAACGGTTTCTTTATCTCTCTTGGGCCTGGAGGTCACTCTTAGAGCTTCACAGGACTGCAGCACTGGACTCCTGCTTCCATCCTCCATGACGACATCACGGAGCTGGTGGATGCGTAGAGACCTTGTGTCCCTCCCCTTATGTTGAGGGGAGGCCCCCCACAGATGCTCCATAGGGTTTTAGTCTGGCGGACGCTTCGGAAAGTCCAGGCACTTTAACACTCAGTCTCTTTAGCGACATCGGCAGTGGGGTCTGGAGGTGTTGGTTTTTGGGGTCGTTATTCATGTTGGGACACTGCCCTGCGGCCCAGAAGGGAGGCGGATCATGCTCTGCCTTCAGGATGATATCAGGACTGTTGGAACTTCATGGTTCCCTCAATGACCTGTAGCTCCCACAGCCAGCAATCTCTCATTGCAGCCCAAACCCATGACCCTCCCACCACCATGCCTGACTGTAGGAGCACACTTGTCTTTGTCCTCCTCACCTGGTCGCCGCCACTCAGCCTGGACACATCTGAACACCAATAAGTTAATTCTTGTCTCAGTGACATAGCTCCAGTAATCCCTCCTGACAGGAGCAGGAGGGCGAGCAGCACCGATCGGAGCGGTATCTTAACCCCGTCAGTGCTGCACTCATGGCAGGTCAGCCGGGTGATCGGGACAGATCTCGCCCGGACATTTCCTGCAAAGTATAAGAAGGAAAAATCTAAATGTATCCAGTACTGGAAAATAATCCGGTTTTAAAAATTATCGGATGATAGCCCCCACCTCTCCCCCACTGTATGTTACACAAGTTTCTCTCTGGTTTACCGGACCACCCTCCCTGTTCTGTCTCTTTCTGATTGATTAGATAGTAATCCAGTGCACACCCGCCGCAAAGATCGTGATGTAATTAATGTATTTTTTTATGTGAGGCAGATATCATTACAAATAATAAATTTACTGGGAATATATAAATAGACACAGATATAGTACCAAAAGATACATTTAATGGGACTATATACAAGGGACATGTCAACAAGTGTTTTCATTAATGTGGATCAACAATGTGAACTGATGTCAATATTTTATCGAACGTTTCCGTACGGTTGCCTTTTATCAGAGAATCTATGATAAAAAATATAACAGACGTTTAAGCATATGAAATGGAGAGGAAAAAAATAAAAAAAATAAGGGGGGGGGGGGGAGGGGAAATAAAGGGGGTAAAAAGGTGGAAAGAGAGACAGCAGACAGGGGAGCCCCTAGGTGGTGGAGAATTAGAAGTGAGAAATATAGGCAAGCAGAGTAGCGGTAGATCAACTATAACAAAAAAAAGAAGGGGGAGGTATGTGTAGAAACTAAACATAGTATATAATAGTCTGAAGTAGAGGTGTATCTCTTACCAAATGAGTAGGAAGGTAATGGTGACGATATAAGTACAAAACTTAGGTAGAGGGACACCTGTAGAGGCTATAAGAGATAAGCAAGGTAAGTAAAAACATGGCTTGTACAATAAGAAAAGATAGGAGAAGGAGAGGAAAACATACCAATCAGGGTGTCCAGAAGAGAAATTTTTTTTTGTAAAGTCCGGGCTGTAAAACAGGTACAAGAAGGCTATTAGAACACAGTAATGTAACCTAAAAGACACACAGGATGGCCGAGCGGCATGAGGGGTACCTGGAGGCTACGAGTACTGGACAGGACGTCCGTGGTGTCTGGAGAACAGCCGGTGACTGCTCGCAGGAGCGAGCGACCGGAAGAAGAAGGAGCGCGTGCGCGGGAGCGAGGCGCGCCTGCGCACTGGGATACTATGGGCAGAGTGGGCAAGATGCGAACTGCGCATGCGCCGGGATCGGCGCTGCTAAAAAAACAGCCGGACAGTGAACAATGTAAAACAGAGAAAGAAGGGAAGGAAAAAGGGCGTATAGATAAGGATAGGAAAAGGGAATAAGCAATAAGAGAGGGCTATAACAGAAAATAGTCGTAGGGATCAGGCTGGATAGCAGTGGTGGGATAGGAACAAGGCAGATAAGGTAGATGGGACTCAGAGTAAAGGAGGAACTAGAGGAACTATACCAGAAGCAGGGAGCCAGGAGATCATGAAGATTATAGTCTCTGTAAGACAAATATATATCAATTTAGTGCATAAATCATTGTACTGTAATGGTGATTATACATAAATAAAATGTAACAGTTTGTTGTTGTCATTGCAGTGGAAGAATAAAGTTGCAGTACAAAAAAAGAATATGCAGTAATACAATAATGAGGGATAATATAACAACAATAGGGGGTAAAATAACCGGATAGTAAATTAAAGTTATGATATTAAGAGATTCAATAATTAAGGTCGAATTCCCGATTCAGACCGTCGGGTTCAAGGGTCTCAAGTATAGATCCTGTTGCGTTCACGTTTTAAAAGAATGGCACTCGATCACCCCACGTAGCGCAGGAATAGGAATGCTGCTCATTAACCTGGAATCTCAGTTGAGGGATGATGGTGATTGAGTTAAGAAAAATGGGCTGGAAATGGAGATGAAGTAGTATTTTTACAACGGCATTGTCGGACTGTATGTTTCGAATTTCTCGTCTTTTAGGGACTGGGTAGTCTGTCCCACTTAACCTAAACCGCAAGGGATTTAAGCAGGTAGATAACATTGTTGGATAAACACGTTAAAAAATCCTTTAACGCGGGGGTATCTCTGGTCCGGTATGTGGCGTGGGTATAAAATTTCACCCCCTAATCACTGAAGAGATTGAGAACACCCCAGACAGGGAAAAGTTCCTTCTTTGGGGTGGAAAAATGTCATTTTCTATAGTCGTTCTAGGAGGAGGGGAGCCAAAGTCGGTTAACAAGGTGATCGCGTTAAGTTCTTGTCTCTTTTAAAGCATTGGGAGGGGGCCTGTCGGAATTCATGGATGTAGGGTAAGAACGTTAAGAATCGTCCTTAGAAACCGTCCAGTGTTGTCGTATGATTTGGTGGACTGCGCAGTGAAGGGGTGGTTTTCAGAATTAGTGGAATGCGTGATTTTTGAGCTTAGGTTCAGAGGTGGTGATTGTCAGTATCATCACTTAGTCTGGGGGTTGGGTATTCTCTTGAAGTATCGTTGTGGCGTACCGCGTTGTCTGAACCGCGTGGTCATTTCTTGTAAATCGAATGTCGGTGTTGGTGCATCTTGACTATCCGTGTATTCTCGTAAATTGGGATCGGGGAAGGCTTTTTTGTATTTGGAGGCATGATTGCTATGGTAATGGTGAAGGACTATTACGGTCGGGTGGGTTTCTTGAAGAGGTCGGAGAGCAAGATTACCATGAGTATCTGAAAGAATGGTGACTATCCCTAAGCAACATTAATCAGTTGCGTTATTCATGGTGTATGGTGAATATTGGAGGTCAGGAAGAATTGGAGTTATGTAAGTGTGAAATTCCAGAGTGTTTGTAGCAGGGCCTGTCAAATGCAAAATATGTCATCTATATATTCAACCAGTTTTGGATATTGAAGGAAGAGATGAGGGGTGTAGATATAGTCTACTTCAATCTGGCCATGAAAATATTGGCATTAAGGGGGGTGCGGACATTGCTGCAGAGCAGAGCCTTTACATTGAAGATAGAATTGATCCCACAAAGAGAAAGAAGTTGTTAAAAAGATTTTGGGGACGTACATCTAGACAAAACTGTTGGATTTGCGGGAAAATTGGTGTGATTCGAGAAATTTGTCAAAGAGGGTGGAGACCCAATTGATAGGTCAATAGATGTGTAATACGTGGCTACGTCCACTGGTACACTAAAGGTGGGATTCTTCTACGGGTGAGATAGCTCGTTATCTTTCTAGAAATCATTAGTGTCAAGGAGAAAAGTAGGCATGGTTCTCATAGTGGTGTCAGTATCTTTTTCTAGTAGGATGGAGAGAGGATGAAGAGTATAGAGTCTGTCGAGGCTACTTATTTGGTCGGCCTGGATGGTTTTATCGGTTCCTGAGGATTTGGGCAGGAATGTAAAAAACTGGAGTGTATGGGGGATGGTTTTAATTCATAATAAAATTAGTGTTACGAGTAATCTATACATCCCTAGGTGATGGTATCGTTGGACCAAATATTTGATTACTAAGCCGTGCTGATAGTATTAGGAAGGGTCTCTTGTCGATTTGTTTATTAATAGAAGTGAACGGATGTTGTCGGCTGTGTACTTCATTGTAGTATGCTCTGTCTATCCATCACTCATGACAATGGCACCGCCTTTGTCGGATGGCGTTGTAATAATATCCTCAGTCTGCAAAGGTGTCTTCAGTGCACTGTTGAATTCAATCTGTGTGTGAGGTTGGACGGATATTTCAAATTCTCCTTGATTGATCTTAGTGAATTATTGTGGATAAATCTCGTTTGTACTAATTACAATAAAGGTTCTCACTGGATGGTAAACGTGGATGGCGGATTGAATCGGGATTTATAGTCTTAAGGTTGGAGATTGGAGATGGACAAAATGGGAAGGGGCGTGTTAGTATTAGGTTGTGTTTCCAAGATAGAATCAGGCGGTGTCCTGAAAATGTCTTTAAGTGTCATGGAAGCGGAAGATAGAAAACGCTGTAGGTCTTTGTTAAGTGTAATGGTGTCAAATTTGGAAGTAGGTCAAAAGGATAGGCCTTAGCTGAGGAGAGTCATGTCAGTAGGGCTCAAAGTGCGGGATGAAATGTCTGTATATAGTGGTGACTCACCTGGGAACCCTGTGAGTAACACAGAGGTGGTGGTAGTCCTCCTCCTCCCCTGCGTATAGGTGTGCGGATTCCCCCCCCCCCCCCCCCCCCCCCCCGGAATATCGTCTTTTGTCGTTTCCCTCCCCACATTACTCTGCTAAAAAAGTTTGATTGATTAGTGGTTGAAGAACCTTCACTGTCGGATCGGAGGGAGTTTATCGGTGTCCTAGTGTCACGGTGAACAATGGGGACCGGGAAAATCGAGGACGTGTGCTTGTTCCTGCCACCTATAAACGTTATCATTTAAAATAGTCTCAGTATCATGGAGAAATTTGAACTCGTTTTCTTTGTACGTTGTTGGTTTGGAAATTCAGCGACGGATTTGTCGATCTTCGCTTTCAAGGGTTAGCTAGACCATTGTTCAGGAGCTAGATAGGGAACCTGAGTGTTCTTCTAGACTCTCTATTTTCCTAGAGGATTCCGTCAGTTTCTTATAGCCTTTACAGGTGTCCCTCTACCTAAGTTTTGTACTTATATCTTCACCATTACCTTCCTACTCATTTGGTAAGAGATACACCTCTACTTCAGACTGTTATATACTATGTTTAGTTCTACACCTAACCTGTCGCCTCTTTTTTAGTTATTGTTACTCCGCTATTCCCTATATTTCTCACTTCTTATGTCTCCACCACCATGTGTTCTCCCCTGTCTCTGTCTCTCTTTCCACCTTTTTACCCCCTTTATTTCCCCTTCCCCCCCCCCTTATTTTTCCCTCCATTGTCATATGCTTAAACGTCTGTTATCTTTTTATCATCGATGTCTCTTGATAAAGGCACACCGCCGACACGTCGATAAATAATGACATTCAGTTCAACATTTTGATCCACTATTATGTAAAAGAACTTGTTGAGCACTGTCTTGTATTTTACTTTCCCCTTTAATTTATATTTTGCGTTACTATCCTTGTGTCTATGTATATATTCCCTGTAAATTTATTTTTTGGATATGATTTCTGCTCACATAAATAAATTACATTAATTACCTCACGAGCTGTGGCTGAGATGTGCAGTGGATTTACTATCTAATTGTACTTGGCTGACAAGCCTTCCCACATTGCATACATTTATACTGTATCCCCCTACAAACTGGTTGTGCATATCAATTTATCTTATCATACTCTTATTGATGATCCAAGCTGCTGTCTGACCAAGAGGAGTCACTCCCTGCTGAGTCTTATCTCCAGGACCTTTATGTTAATGACAAGCTTTAAACCCTAGAGCTCTGTAGCTTTGTGCACTACAGATTATAAATCTCCTGCACTCATATCATGGTAACAGGAAGAGTTTGGAATAGCAGATCTGATGTGTCAATCACTGCTATAGAACCACTCAATCCTGACCAGAAGTGCGAGTCTGTACTGGGCCTGTGTCTCTATGAAAACCGCATTGGTGAAACAATCCCATTTAAACCTCTGTCCCTCTCCCAATCCTCTTCTCCTGTACTATCCTCTCTCTTCCTCCACAGATCCCCCTTCCAGACTCCTCTCTCTTTCCTCCAGACCCCCCCTCCAGCCCACTAATTCAGTGAATAGGATAATAGTCCCATGTTAGGACTGTGACATCTGTACACTGGACGCGGTTGCCTCACACCTGCCCATCACATCTACCTCATCTAAACCACACTGCATGCCCCATTTTGGTGCGCACCTCACCCCATCAGCCCTGCACAATTACGCCCCAACCATACCTGCCGATTACCCCAAACACCTGCCCCCTCACCCCACACACATACCCTAAAACATCTACCCCATCACCCTGCCCACCTGCCTATGTATATGTAATTCATGTACAAATGTACATCTTATACAGAATATATGTGTACATGTATTACATATATGATATTATATATGTTGTTACAAATTGATTGGTGACTGTACTACACTCAGCCTGCTGCAGGAAACCACATGTATTACATATATATAGGCGGGTGGGCAGGGTGATGGGGCACATATGTTGGGGGAGGTGTGTGCGGTGATGGGGCAGATGTTTTAGGGTAGGTGTGTGGGGTGAGGGGGCAGGTGTTTGGAGTAATAGGCAGGTACATTGGGGTAAGTGTGCAGGGCGATGGGGTAGAGGGCGCTGTGTGTTGGGGTAAGTGTAGGAGATTTAAGGCAGATGTGTGGGGTGTTGGGGGTAGATGAAAAAACTTTGAGACTCTCGGTTCACATATTTTGATCAAAAGATGTTTGAGCTGCCCACGACTTTCAACGTGATCTCAGGTCGGGCAGTCCTATCCTATCTTTACCTCTCAATAGAGCCACATCCAGGCCTCTCACTGGGTCAACCGACCTCCATTATTCAGAGAGAAAAAATAAAAAACACCCAACCTGCCAGCTGCCCTTCTTATGACAGCCTGTGAGAGTGGGCGGGTACAGAAACCCAAAATGGAAGCACCCCTTCCTCCCCATATAGGTTAAAATCAATGTACACCAAGTATAACGTATGTTTCTGCACACAAAAACATTTCTGAAAAAACGTATGCAAACCTGGGTGCCACTGGCAGGGCTGCGGCACACATGTAATTCTACATGTACACACACAGACCGCCGCCAGCGGCACATCACTGCAAAAAGGGCAATACACTACGTGGAAATCCCTAAAGAAGCATTTATGCTATCTATCATACATGAAAAAAAGTGGGCGGGGACATGTATAATTACATGTGTGCCGCAGCCCTGCCAGTGGCACCCAGGTTTGCATACGTTTTTTCAGAAATGTTTTTGTGTGCAGAAACATACGTTATACTTGGTGTACATTGATTTTAACCTATATGGGAAGGAAGGGGTGCTTCCATTTTGGGTTTCTGTACCCGCCCACTCTCACAGGCTGTCATAAGAAGGGCAGCTTGCAGGTTGGGTGTTTTTTATTTTTTCTCTCTGAATAATGGAGGTCGGTTGACCCAGCGAGAGGCCTGATTGGCTCGATTGAGAGGTAAAGATAGGATAGGACTGCCCGATTTTGAGATCACGTTGAAAGTCGTGGGCAGCTTAAACATCTTTTGATCAAAATATGTGAACCGAGAGTCTCAAAGTTTTTTCATGTATGATAGATAGCATAAATGCTTCTTTAGGGATTTCCACTTGGGGGTAGATGCGCACCAAAACGAGCAGCAGTGCGGGTTAATGAGGTAGGTGTGATGGGGCATTTGTGTTGGGGTAGGTGTGTGGGGTAATGGGCAAGATATGTTAGGGGATGTGTGCGCGGTGGTGTGAGGGGTTTTAGGATAGGTGTTTTTGGTGATGGAGCAGGTGGGTCAGGTGTGTGGGGTGATGGGGCAGATGTGTTGGGTAGGTGTGTAGTAATGGGACAGACGTGCAGGGTGATGGGGTAGGTGTGATGGGGCAGGTGTGTGGGGTGTTGGGATAGGTGTGATGGGGCAGGTGTGTGGAGTGTTGGGTAGGTGTGTGGGGTGATGGGGCAGGTGTGCTGGGTGTTGGGTAGGTGTGTTGGGGCAGATGTGTGGGGTGTTGGGTAGGTGTGTGGGGTGATGGGGCAGATGTGTTGGGTAGGTGTGTAGTAATGGGACAGACGTGCAGGGTGATGGGGTAGTTGTGATGTGGAAGGTGTGCGGGGTGTTGGGGCAGGTGTTTTGGGTAAGTGTCCCTCACTGGAGGGGGCGTTTGTTCTTTACGTTTTTTTCCTCCTCCCCTTCCATGAGCCAGAGCTTTTTTATTCTTCCATCTACATCGTTGTACCAGGACTTTGTTCTTTGTTTTGTTTTTCCGGGACAAGATGTAATTTTTAATTGGACCATTGATTGCACCATATAATATATTAGGGAATCAAACCTATTTTTGTGAGGTTCTTGTGTAAAAGAAAACACAATTGTGCCCTGTTATTCGTGGGATGTGATCGGAGCAGTTACATGGCAGCCGCTCAGCACCCTGCAATCTCATCACAGCGGATTCAGGGGGCGGCATTCGGTGACCGCTGAGAAGAATGTGCCCATCAGGCTGGGATCTGATTACAGGACGCCGGGGAGGAGGCCAATGCTCTACAGGAGTAACACAGGAGACTGTCCCCGCATCATCATCACAGCTGCGGCACTGAGAGGTGACACCCCTGGGTACACCGGGAGATCACTGTGTATGAGCTGATAATGATGAGCAGCGCCGGGTACACGGAGTATAGACCTCCAGCAGCCCCCGGGGATACAGCGGGCACAGCTCTATTCCAGGAGGATGTGGGCGGCTCTGAGAAGAGCCTTTGGGTTATTGGTGTCGGGATCACTTGGCGCTGGTGTACTTGGTGACGGCCTTGGTGCCCTCGGACACGGCGTGCTTGGCCAGCTCGCCGGGCAGCAGCAGGCGCACGGCCGTCTGGATCTCCCTGGAGGTGATGGTCGAGCGCTTGTTGTAATGCGCCAGGCGGGAGGCCTCGCTGGCGATGCGCTCGAAGATGTCGTTGACGAAGGAGTTCATGATGCCCATGGCCTTGGACGAGATGCCGGTGTCGGGGTGGACCTGCTTCAGCACCTTGTACACGTAGATGGAGTAGCTCTCCTTGCGGCACTTCCTGCGCTTCTTGCCGTCCTTCTTCGGGGTCTTGGTGACGGCTTTCTTGGAGCCCTTCTTGGGCGCAGGCGCGGACTTGGCGGGATCAGGCATGATAAAGCAACGATCTCCTTCAACAGCTGAAAAGATAACGACGAGCGCCGCTCGCCGCAGCGGTATTTATAGACAGTGCATGCAAATCAGCACGGCCGCTGCTCGCTGTTCTATTGGATGAGAGAGTCATGTGACCTGTGGTGACGTCTTAGCCCCTCCTCGTGCAGCTGATTGGTGTTCCCTCAAGTCCGGAAACTGGTGCCGACTTCACCTCCATCCAATGAGAGGAGCCGTGGGCGTGACAAGAGGCGGGGCCGGGTCTATATAAGGAGGGAGCAGCCGCGCAGAGCTCATTTCTCTCTCTCTTTATCGTGAAGATACTCGAGGTTCTCTAGCGATGTCTGGACGCGGCAAACAAGGAGGCAAAGCCCGGGCTAAGGCCAAGACCCGCTCCTCCCGGGCAGGGCTGCAGTTCCCCGTCGGTCGTGTGCACAGACTTCTCCGCAAGGGCCACTACGCTGAGCGGGTGGGCGCCGGCGCTCCCGTCTATCTGGCCGCTGTGCTGGAGTATCTGACCGCGGAGATCCTGGAGTTAGCCGGCAATGCCGCCCGGGACAACAAGAAGACCCGCATCATCCCCCGACACCTGCAGCTGGCCGTGCGCAACGACGAGGAGCTCAACAGGCTGCTGGGTGGGGTGACCATCGCCCAGGGAGGCGTCCTGCCCAACATCCAGGCCGTGCTGCTGCCCAAGAAGACGGAGAGCAGCAAAGCCAAGAGCAAGTGAAGCCGCTGATCCCCGATCTATAAACCCAAAGGCTCTTCTCAGAGCCACCACATCCTCCGGGGATAGAGCTGGCGCCGCTGTATTGTCTCCTATAATCGCTGCTTGTGTCGGGGTGGACTTTGCATTGCGCGGGTTCAGACCATTGTCACTGGGGTCGGACTCCTGTGCGGACACTTTGGTCTCGGCATAGAATGGACGGACCGTCCGCGTGGAGTTATTACCGCAGCAGCGGACATGATGCTCTGTATAGCGCGGGAACGAGAGGGTTAATACTGATCGCCCCAGAAGCTGTACGCATGCGCGTTATCGCCTCTGGGCGTGGCTTGGATCCTGATACTTTGCGCTCATTGGCTGATTTGAATTTCCCGCTCAGTCTTTGCGCGGTTTCTTCTATTTTCTTCCTCGTCCTCTCTCTCCCGAGTGATCTCAGGACGCGGCTCCGGGCGCTGCAGGCTTATACCCGGCCCGCACTGACAGGATGTTCTCCTCCTGCTGGTCCCCAATGATGTACAGATCCCCCGGGCAGTGACCGCGGCACCGACCCCGCAGCTGAGCGCAGCCCCGATCTTGTGCGGCCGCGCTTATTGCTGGAGCGTTACCGCAGCCTCTACATAACCGGCCGCAGCTCATCCGGCTCCCGAGGAGAGAGACCGATCCCCGGGGCCCGCGGCTGCTGCTCTCCCTGACAGGAGGCGTCTCCTTCTGCACTGGGGGCGGGGAGGCTCCGGAGCTGCCCCGGGACTCGCTGGTTACATGGAGGGAGCGGCGCTCGCTGTGTCCGGGACTCGCTGGTTACATGGAGGGAGCGGCGCTCGCTGTGTCCGGCAGGAGCTGCCCAGGAGCCGCTTCCTCCATAGATGATGGATGTGACAGATCAGCGCGGCCGCGGCTCCGGGAGGAAGTTGTAGAGAATGAAGGAGTCACCGATCATAGAAGCATCGATCTCTCTACAATCCCCGCAGGATTCCCGGGACGTAGAGAGGAGCAGCGCCCTCTAGTGACCGCTCTGTGATTATAGGAGAGGTTCTAGGACTCCTCATCCTGTACTTGGTCACTACTGACCTGTAGGAGTCCCCACAATCCAGTGACCAGAGGGTCTTCATAGCTCAGTCTGCGGCGCGGAGGCTTCTCTCATCCTTATCGCTTCCGCTGTGTAAAATGATTCGGCCCAATGATTTTCTATCATTACTGGAACCATTGTCCTCATTGTATCTGGTGTCAGAGAGATTTCCATCAGTCACAATTACCCAACATTCCTGTTTATAACGTTTTTTCAGACCGATTCCCAAAGACCTTCAGTGACCTTTCTTCTTTTTTCATTTTTTATTGTCTGGTGAATGGATTTCTCTAATACTAAATGCATCTATTTTCACCTTCCGCCCATCAGTAAGTGTAACTATTCAGCGCTGTCAATCAGAACTGACTGAACAAGTAACTTCCTGGAAACTCGTTACAATGAGAAAGGAGCGACTGACTTTGGCTTCAGCTCCTCCATTCACCGTCCTGCGAGGACCTCTAGTGGTTACAGGCGGTATCACCGCACTCACCGCTATCTATCATCAATCAGGTGATTGACATCTGAATAGTGAGAACCCTCCAGTAAATTTACAGAGCATGAAATCTCCTCACACTGCTTATAGCTCATTACTGTATAACTTATATTGTTAATGTTAACACCTTAATCTGAACGCATGAAAAGTAGTTAATGACCAGAACATTTTTGTAGTTTTTGCCTCCTTGCGTTTCAACAGTTGTACCTTTTTTTATTTTTTCAATGACGCAGTTGTTTGTGGCCTTGTTTTATTCGAGACAAATTGTAGTTTATGGGGGAATAGTTTAAATTCACTTATATATAATTGCAGAATTATTATTTTTTTAATTAATTTTTTTTGTTTTTTAAACATTTTATTTACACCATTCACATTTCACAATAACTTATTAGATTACTTATACAGTTTATTACGGTCGTGTGGATACCTAATATGTGTAGGATTTTTTTGTGTATGTAATGTATGCAAAATTATTTTTTATTAAATATTTTTTCACACTTTTTATGTTTTTTTCCTTTTTTTTTTTAAATCCCCTAAAGGGAGAACTGTTTTACTTTTCTTTTTTTATTACACTTAGTAATGTATTAGCATATTCATATATGCTAATACAGTATAATCTGTGTCAGTCTGACACAGGAAGTGATCAGGGCAGCACACAGGCTGCCCTGATCACTGGCTTGTTACACAGACAGCGATGGGGCTATTCTAGATCCCCAGGGCTGACTGTGCAGCTGTTCCCCGGGCTCTCTCTCGTCACCGGGTGTCCTGATCACCCGACAGAGCTGGGAAACCCTTTGATTGTGCTGCAGTGATGAACTGCGGCAATCAAAGGGTTAAAGCACTGGGGAGCGGAGGTTTCCCCCACTCCCTGACACTTGTAGGAGCTGCACTGGGATCAGGGCTGTGTAGTACAGTCTTGTTCTCAGAGCTGCTGCGGCGCTGGGAGCCGCAAACTCCGATGTCTGCAGCGACGTCAAAAGACGGTGGGGGGAGGGGGTCGTTAAGGAGTTAATGGAAAATCTCTGGCTACAAACTATTGTCTTTTATGGTATTTATGATTGTTTTGAGTGTTCACATTCACCGTTATTCTGTTCTATTTAAGCCATCGCTGTTGTCCAATGTGTGGAACCTGACAAAGGTCCCACCAGCACCGAACACACTTCTGTTCAAACACATTTCTTTTTGTTTTATACGGGGTCAATAGTGTTATTTTATCGCCCAAAATACGTGTAATAGTCAAATTCAACTGTGAAAACATAGGGGGACATGTATGAAAACTGTCCAGGTCTAAGACTTTCCTTGTTGCCCATAACAACCAATCAGAGCTCTCCTTTCATTTTTTCAGCGCACTATATGTAATGAAAGTTGAGCTCTGATTGGTTGCTAAGGGCAACAAAGACAGTTTTAGACCTGGACAGTTTTCATTCATGTGGCCCATAGATCTCAAAACAATACTCATTCATATAGACGCAGCTGCCGCCATAGGAGCGGCATCTACATGGTAGGTGATGGGCGTCAGCTGTATAAGATGCACTGCCCCCACCTTGCTCATCCCGCTCCCTGTATATGCCACAAGTCACTCCCATAGCCCAAGTACAGTTAGTGAAGTGCCTGTTCGTTTCCGCCATTTAATGAAATTCCCCTCCCCCCACTGGGGTCGGCGTTCAAATTTTTCCCAAAAGAAAAAATAAAAAAAATACCCTCACCTACGGCCGATATAATGTGCCCAAAGTTTCCCCCTTTGTATGCCCCTTCTTGATCCGGGGCTTTTAACCCCGCTGCGGGGCCCGGAAAACCAAAACAAAAAAAGACCCCCCGGTGGGGTCAGGTGAAAGGGTTAACAAGGAATGAACTAAACAAACCACTCCAGCCCGAATTTTTTGAGGATAGAAAAACTTTGCGCTTTATTCTGTAAAATTTTAAAAATCACAAAACGACATACGGAAAAAATCACCCCCCACAGCAGACGCTTTTTCGGGCGAAAATCCCCTTGTTCACGGCATTTTCATTTAAGGGAAAGACACATAACTTTAAAAAACATATAGTACCCCAAATCATGGGTGGGGTGAAAAGGGACACTGCCCAAAAACTAAAAAGAGGGGAAGGGGGGGGAAAGGGGAAGGGAGGGAGGGGGGAAGGAGGGAGGGAAAGAGGGGAGGTTTTTGAGAGGGCCGGCTTTAAAAGAAATACGCAACTTTGTGAAAGCAGGTTAAAACAATTAAAAAATGTCCAATAAACTGTTTTAAATTTTTTAAACCTGCGGTTTTTTCGGTCCCTTGGGTTTAAAACCGCCCCTTTGGCCCTCTAAGTTGCCCCCTTTTTCACCCATCCCCCCCCCCTCGGGGGGTTTTCCTCCACAAAATTAAAATGCCATAAAAGGGTAAAACTTGCTGTTTTTTTCCCTAAAGATTTTTCTATAAAGTTTTTGGGCCCAGCAGCGGACATCTGTCCCTGTCTTTTTTTTTAAATGCTCGCTATATTTCGATATGCAGTTTTTTTTTTTTCTAATGGTCCCTCCCAAAACATATTTTCTTATTACAAAATTTTCCATTCAAATAATGTACACAGCATGGGGGGTGGTTTTTTAAAAATTTAAAAATTTCTTGCCCGGGAAAAAATTTGGGGGAAACCCTCTGCACAAACCAAAAGTAGTTTTTTTTAATGCAAAATTTGCAGACATTACAGGGGGCCCCCCCCGGGCATTTGTAAAAAAACCCGTTTGAGCCCAACCCGGGTTTTTTTGGGGGGGGTAAAAAAATTTTCGGGGTACGGGGGAAAAATTTAAAAATTTTTGCCAAGGTATGTTTTTTTGGGAACCCAAAAACCTCCCCCTTTTATAAATGATATTGGACAATGGGGGAAATCTTGGCGTAGGATTTTTAAAACATTTTTAAAAAAAATGGATTTAATTTCCCCATAGTTTTCTGCGGGTATTTTGGTGCTGAATAAAATTTTTCTTTGTTTTTCCCATACTCCCCTGTTTTTTTTTCTTTTTGAGAAGTTGTGACTGGGGGGTTTTTATTCTTTTTTTCCCCTTTTTTTGGTTTTTGATCAGATCGCGCTTGCAGAAAACCCATTTAGGGGGCCTTTTGGTCTAAAATTTTTTGTTTCGGGGCATAACCCCTTTTCTTTTAGGGGAAAATTTAAATTTTCCCTTCTTAAGAAACTCGACATGGGGGTATGGCTTTTAAATAGTATTGGGGGGAAAAAGAGGCTTTTTGGTTTTTAAAAAATAAGTTACCTGTGCGGGTTTTTTCCTAAAAAAGGGTGGTGGAAAATTTTCCCGTTTTTTAGGTCCCCCAAAAAAGATTTTTAAAAAAGGAATACTAATTTGTTAAAATTTTTCCACTGCCATGATTTTCCCCCCCCTTTGGTTAAATCATTGGACAACGCTACAAAAAAATGATCTACCCCCAAAACACCCCAATTACTCTCCCATGAATGCCCCAAAGGTCACTTTGGCAGCGCAAAGCAGCCCCAAACCCCAAGGGCCCATAAATGCCTGAAACCAAACTCGCCCTTGCCGCAAAGAAACCCAATTATGCTGTCATCCCCGCGTAGCTGTCGTCCCCCCCCACTCAGAAACAAACACAAAAAAATTTTACAAATCCTAAAATTTCCCGGCCCAGTCTTTAAATAGGAAAAAAACTCTACCAAAAGGAAAATAGTCAATATTGCCTGGGTTTCCCTTTTAAAATTAATCACAAACAGCCCTTCCCCCCAAGGGTGACTCCATAATAAAAACCAAATAACCCAACCTAAAAAGAACAAAAAATTTAGGAGAGCACCCCCGAGAAGATACCCCTGAAAAAAGAGCCCCTTTTTCCCAATTTTAGCACAAATAGGGGGCAAGGGCAATTTTTGGGCAGATATTAATAAACCCAATAACCCAAAAAATAAAAAACCCCAGTTTATACACAATGGGTCTAAAAGGCCAAAAACCCCCCCATGACCCCATTATTTTAGAATCACGAAAGAGCGTAACCATTACCCAAAAAAAAAAAAAAAATTTGATAACAAAAAAAGCAAAAAAAAACCCCCTTTGGTTTTCCTTCAGTTTCTCGGGCTAAAAGGGTTTTTTTAATCCAAAAATGTCCTTTTCTGTTTTTTTCCCCAAACAATTTTTTGTCTATATCCTTTTCTTTTTTTTTTTCAATGCATGAAAATGCAAAGTTGGAATAATCCCCCCATGTTCTTCCCACTTTATGTCGTGCAAACCCGGTTTTTTCGGACAATCTTAAAAATCCCAAAAAGCCCCCCTTAAAGTTTTCCCCCTAAAGTGGGTAAGTAAACTAAAAAAAACCACCTAGAATATAACAATGCTAGGGGTTTATAGTTAAAAAATAATTTTTTAATGTATAATTTAAAATGGTACCTGCACCAAAAATATAAATTTAATGGACAAAAAATGCCCCAAAAATTTTACTAAAACAGCAGAGCACTCGCCCCGCCCGGGGACCCCGCACGGGAAACACCCTAACAGAAAATCTAAAAATTTACAAAAGGGAAAAAATACTAAACACAGAACACATAAAAACCATGACAAAAAGAAAGGGGAGGGCATCCCAAAAATCAATGGTGAAACAGAAAAAAAAAATAAGACAGACCCTTAGATGCAGCACAAAAAACAACATGCAAAAAATAATCCCACGCGTTTTCCCCCACTGGGGCCCGGGGGGTTTCCCTCAGGGGGCAACAAAAAAATCTTTTTGTCTGTATAATATACAAGGTTTAAAAAACAAAGCTTACGTTTTCCCCCAAAAAAGATTAAAAAGCCAAAGGAATAGGATTTCCCGTGATAAAAAAACCAAAAGATAAGCCAAAGGGGATGGTGTCCAGCAGATGAAAAAAGGGTGATATTTTTACAAGGGGACTAAATTTTTTCAAAATCAGCTGGCAAACTTTTTGGGTCCCGGGCCCCCCGACAGGGAAAGTATAACGTACAGTCCCATTGGCACCCCCTGCCTGCTCGTGGAAAAGGTTTTAGGCCCCCCTTAAATTTTTTAAAAAAAAAAAAAAAAAAATTAAACCCGATTTTCTGGGATTTTGGGTTTTTTCCCCCCTCCTAAAAAAACCTGATAAAAAAGGTTTTAATGTCCCAAAAAAAAAAAACTAAAAGAAAAAAAATAAAAATCCCAAACCCCACAAAAAAAGCCCCCTAAAAACCCGGGTTTTACAAAAAAATAATAAATTAGGGCAGAATTGCTATTTTTTTTTTTTGGGCCCCTTTTTTCGGGGGTCAATGCAAAAAAAAAACTAAATAATAAAAAAAAAAAAAAAAGGGAAAACCAGTGCCCCCCCAAAATGGACCCAAAAAAACTCCTATGAGATCCATGAGGGGCGCCTTTAAAACAAAAAAAGGGGGGACTTTTGGAAGGTTTTTTCCGTTCGGGGACTTTGGGGGCTTTGTAAATTTTCGACAGGGGCATCCACCAAAATTCCCGCCTTCCAAAAGGTTCCCCAAAAGTGCCGCCCCCTTTTTTTCCCCCCTCCCTAAAAACCCAGACTGCAAATTTACCCCCCACATACAGGGGATTTGGGCCAAAAATTGGAGGAAATTCTTAACATAATTGGGAGTGTTTTTTTTTTTTTCCAAAGGGTTCCTTTTGTGAAGATAAAATATTTTCATCTAAAACAAAAAAACCAAAAATTATTTTTCCCATTTTCACGGGGTGACACTGAAAAAAAAATCATTGAAACATCTATGGGTTTAAAAAATTCCCCCTGGGGGGGCCCCGGAAAAAATTTCCCTTTGGGGGTTTTTAAATCTCCAAAATTGGACTTTTTTTTTGGAGTGTTTTTTTAGTTTGAGATTGGGGGAATTTGTTCCCAAAAAGAAGTGGGAAATTTGTTTTGGAACTTCAGGAAAAAATTCGGTTCGGAAAGAAATCGAACTTTGGGGTACTTTTTGGGGGTGAACGAAGTGTGCTTTTTTTATTGGGTAAAATGGGGTGCGAGCCAAAAACCTAAAATGGGGCAAAGCAAACCCGGGAGGGAAAAAAGGGAAAAAAAACCTGCAGGGGGCTGTGCAGGGGTGAAGCCAATTTAGAGCCCGGGGGGATTTTTGTGACGTCACCGGGACTATATAAATCCCGGGCGCGAGAGGGCCCGGGGGCTCCCCAATCCTCTCACTGTGCTCAAACAGGGAAAGGGGCTGCCGCGGGTGAAGCTCTTACTGAAGAATTGATTTTTTAAAAATACATTTCTGTGGGGTCTCTCATTTGTCTCAGGGGAATGTTTTTTCTTAATGTTTTATTTTCTGATTTTTTGGGGTATTTGGGTTTTTGAAACCAGTGTGCGGGCCACTGCGCTGCATTAACATTTTTTAAAAATATTGCTCACAGCACATTCCAAAATCCCAAATGGGATCTTTAACCAGGTTTTCCCGTTTTTATTCATTTTTAAAAAAACAGCGGGTTTTTTTCAATACAAAAAACCACTTTATTTTTGGCCTGCCCCAAAATTTTTGCACAATTTACCCCCAGGGGGTTAAAATTTAAACGTTGTTTTTCGGGGGTGCTGATCCCCAAAGAAACCGTTTTTTTCCAAACGCCAAAATATATACATTTTTCCTGTAGCCAATTCATGTCCAAAGGGTTAATGAAGCCTTTTTTTCCTTTTTTACTTTTTAGTAAAACACAAGTTTTTTTAAAAAGAACATACAAGTCAATTTTTCCGGCCATTTGGGGACGCAATTTTATACCCAAGGGTTACCCAAAGCTTGTTACTGGGTTCTTTTGGCGTAAAAATACAGGGTGTGTATTTATCATATACAGATATCCATCAAACAGTGTCTTACTTTTTTGAACAAAAAATAGTCAGACAGAGATTTGGGGGCTCTGCCCTGCGAGGTGGGAGGGGGCACAAACATTCCGGGAAAAGGGCCCCAGGTCGCAGCACAGCAAGGGGAGTCGCAGCGGGGGGCACTCGGTTTGAGGACAACTGCCGCGTCATCTACGGCCGTGTTTTGTTCACCCAACCCAATTTTTCTTGTTTGGGTTGACTGGTCATCCTCTTCCTCCCAGAGACATCTGACAACCCCAGCCAAGATCGTGGGAACCCAGACACAACCCTTATTGGCATGGCCCCGGGAGGGGTCACGGCCCCCCTGCCCTCAACCGCCTCTTTTCCCATCCGGTTCCCTCACCCAGAGTCTACTATGTGGTGGGGGCCACGCCACTATATAGCGAGGATGAAAAATTTGAGAGGGCAGTCAGCAGCTACTTGGCAGCGAAAAAAGGGGGCCAATATCCCCTGCTTTTTGCAGTAGGGGGAAATAAAGATGTGAAAGTGGCATGGAGGTCATGTTGTGAGGGGTCAGCCTCTCATCCCAAAGACCGTGATGAGGAAAGCATGACGATGAAACAAAAATAATGATGATGTAGCCGCCGCACTTGGACCGGGGTTTGAGGAAAGGGCTTCTCACGTCAGGGAGAAGAGGGCGTCAGCTTGCCGTCGGGCAGCGGCGCAGCCAGCAAAAGGGGGCCCGTGGCCGGATCAATAGCACAGTTGAGGTCAGGACCCAAGCGGCCACGGGTAAAAACCCGTTTTGCAGGCCAAGACAGTAGCGGCCGGGGGCTCGCGAGGCAGGGGCGGCAGTATCACTCGGCGGGGGTTGGGTAAAAGATCTCGGGGTGTGGCAGCTCTTTGTAAAAACCCAGGGCCGAATATGGTATAGTAAAAAAAAATCGGGGGCAAAAGGAAGCGTGGCCAGGGACTAACTTTGGGACCACGGCCCTGCTCAAACTGCCGTCCCCTCCGGTGGCCGGGAAAAAAACGTGGCTCAGATGTGGTGGTCCCCCCTGCCCGCCGCAGCAACAGAGCAGCAGCGCCCAGTCACGCATGCCTTTGCAGCCAGTCAAGGCCCACCCCCCCCGCAGAAAGGGAGCTGTTTCTTTTTTTACTCATTCCCTTCCAGAGCTCCCGGCTCCCGCTACTCGTGGCGCCCCCAGTGTTCAGCAGGGGAGCAAAAAGAAAAACAGTATGCTCCAACCTCCAAAAGGGGCACCTGACCGTGCTCCTGTCCAAGTTTTTGGTACTGCTCCCTCCCTTTCCAAATGGTAACTCGCACCATTCAGAAACTAATGGCTTGTCGGGGCCGAGATGGGGGAGTTCCAACCATAATTTCTTTTCCAAAAAGGAAGTACCACACTTCATAAATATTAAACGAAAGTGGGTCAGTCCTTGGGTTATCGTTTGTTCCAAGATGCCGGCCCGGGACGTCTAGCTGAACTATGGCAGGGCCCTACATGTCCTTTACCCCCCACTGGGTAATGTGCTTCCGGCCCAGGCACACCAAAAAAACTTGGACAGGAGACGCCGATTTCTTTACCCCCCACGTTGTCAAACTAACGGCTCCCGTGCCATGTCCGCCTCCTCCTCCTCCACCACCACCCCATCTCCAACTCCACCAAGTACTTCCAAACAACCACATGTGTAAGGGGCACAGCGGTTCACGCAGTTTACACCTGGGTTGCCTCGGCCAAAGAAGCACCAGGGGAGGAATGCTCCCCCGCATTTCAGAAGAATCGAGGGTGTCTTTTCTCCGCGCCAACTGCAAATGGGAACCATGGTGACGGACAAGGGGGGGGGAACTGGTGTTGCGCTTCACCGAGGGGGTTGGCCATCGCCCTGCATGGCGCGACTGTTCAATCTTTTTAAAAAGGGTTCCTGAAGTTTTCCACCGATCTTCAGAACATCAAAAGCCGGGGGAACTGTCCCTTGCACTTACCCATTCCTACAAACCCAGGAACACCCTCCTCGAGTTGCAGCACAAACGGCCCTGCCCAAAACACTCTGACATGCGATTTTTCCACCCCTAAAATTCCAGCCTTTGCACTTGTTTGGACCAAATGTATGAAAGAAAAAGGGCCCCATTAACGTTTTTTTTTATGATCCAGGCGACAGAAGTACCCCCCGGTAACTTTGATGTCAGCCAGTGGCAGCTATGTGACACCTGCCGTTTTTGAGGCCATTCGAGGAGGCACGTTATTTGTCATCGCCGGACTAGGGGATGAATAAGTCATTCCACTGCTTCATGTCCGGACAGATCTAAAAAATTGTCTGGGCGGGGGACTGGAGACGGGCGACTACATCTCGTGACCACAGATCCGTGGGGGCTGAAATGGAGGAGGAGGAGGACTTGGGCAAAGCTTGTCCGGTGAATGAGTGGATTTTCTACCCCCGGTGACAAGAAGGGGGGGCAGGAGCCTGGGGGGGTGGATGGAGATAGGAAAAAATGGGCAGTGACCCCCAAAACACCGTGGCAGTAACAGTGGAAATGGGGCAAAGGGGGGCCCCTCGGGGTCACTTTTTGCAGTGGCCGGCAGCAATCTTATTTGCCTGGTAGTGCAGCCAATGTCAGCACCCCGGAGGGATGACTTTGGCTTCCACCCTATTGGACCCTCCTATGGTCAAAATGGGGGCCTTTTTCCCCCGCTATTGAGAGGGGGGACAAAACAAAACTATAAGAAAAACCTCCTAATCATTTGGGTGCTGGGGTATGTGCGGCATCGCCCTCCTCTGACAGGCGACCCGGGGGGTTTTTCCCGCGCTCACGTACTACTGCCCCCTGCTGGGGGAAGGTGGGGGGGGGGGAGGAGCAGTACCACTCCATCTAGTAACCTAAGCCGGAGTCCTGATACAGCTTCCTTCACCCGCCTAGTGAGGAGGGCAGTCGCCAGCAGCAGCAGGACATGGGAACCCAAAAAAGGG